>RJWJ010017217.1:0-33331 GCA_004363605.1 Indri indri
AGGCATGTGCCACCATGCCCGGCTAATTTTTTTTTTCTATATATATTTTTAGCTGTCCAATTAATTTCTTTCTATTTTTGGTAGAGACGGGGTCTCGCTCTTGCTCAGGCTGGTCTCGAACTCCTGAGCTCAGAACGATCCGCCCACCTCGGCCTCCCAGAGTGCTAGGATTACAGGCGTGAGCCACCGCGCCCGGCCCAGGCTTTCTTGAGGACCCTCTGAAGCCTGGCTGGCATCCCCCACTCTGGCTCAGTATGACTCGCCCTGTTCCACGACCCCCTTGGGAGCACAGCTGCACCTGAGAGCTACAAGGGGGCAGCAACAGGCCCGACTGGCGGCTGTAGCCCTGGTGGCAGACTATGTGCCAGAGGCATCCTCCCTTGGGTACCATGCAGTGGCAGAGGGTGGGCCCGCCTCACCTGAGGGTTGCTGGTGTTAGAGGTGTCGTCCCCGCTAATGGTGGGCTCCGGGAGGCTGCCATCCTCCAGCACGTTGGAGAGACTGGAGCTGTGGCGGCCATGGGCAGCAGGGAAGGGCCGCGGGCCATCCAGTGGGGAAGGTGTGCCAGGCTGGCTGGCTGGAGTAAGAGTCCCACTGCTGCTGCCGCCACCAGCAGTGTTGCCTGAGCCCACGCTGGCCCGTTCTGGGCCCAAGTCAAAGGGAGAGCAGAACGGGGAGAGAGCATGGTAAAAGGCTTCAGAGGGGCAGGAAACCCCTGAGGGCAGGAAGACATCTGAAGACTCCGCAGGTGACTCAGTGGGTGGCTTGAGCAGGGCTGGCTCCGGGGAGGTGGGTGGTTCTGGGGCAAAGGGCAGGGGACTGCCAGTTGTGGCCGCCTCCAGGACATACAGCCGGGTCAGGACATCCTGCCAGCCAGCTTGTTGGGCCAGTAGCCGCACTACATCTGGGAGTCTGTAGATGAGGTGGAAGAGCTGCGGGCCAGGGCACAGCAAGTGAGGGACGCATCTGACCACCTGCCCCCAGACCCTCCTCCTGGGACCTCTGCAGGCGAGGCCTCCAGAGACCACTGTCACAGACAGGCAGAGTGAAGTCCAGAGGGCAGAAGCTGCACCCCATCCCCCAAAGCTTTCGTCTCTCCCACTTACCTGGCGACAGATGTCCAGGCGAACGCTGAGGTCAGCCTGGAGGGACAGCTGTACCACAGCCAGCAGGTCTGAGAGGTTCAGGCGGTCTGGGAGGATGGGCAGAGGGGCCTGAGGGACTGGTCCCCTGTGCCAACACCACCTTCCCTCTTCCCACCTGCCCCGTTTTCCTGACATGTCACTCCCTCCACCTGGCCTGCCTCTTAGCCTCAACCAGGTTGTACCTGCCCCCAGGAACAGCTTGTAGAGGCCCTGGCAGAGCTGGGGAGAAACAGTCCCCTCAGGGAGGCAGGCAACGAGACCCTGAAGACCGTAGTCTGGCAGCCGGAGCCGCTGACGGCCCCAGTCAGGTAGTCGCTCGTTCTGCTGCAGTCTGCGCAGGATCTGCATAGGGTCATTGGGGGATTGTCATCATTACGAAGGGGTTACTGTAGGATGGGAAGTCACCACGCAGTTGTGTGGCTCGAGGGAAGGCCTGTGAAGGCAGCTTTATCCGCTGGCCCAAGGCCTGCACCTCCCTGGACCCAGGCAGGGGCCCCAGCAAATGGGATGCCGCGGTCGGAGGCAGGCTGCGTGTACCTTGCAGACTCGGTCATGCAGCAGAGGCAGCGACCGTGGCCGCACCAGCAGTGCCAGCAGCACTTCGAGGTTCCCTGACTCCAACAGAAAGACAGCCAAGGACTCCTGTGCCGCGGAGCCCTGCAGCAGTGCCAGCAGCAGGTCCAGCGTACCCACCACCTGGGGGTGCAGAGTCTCACACTGGGCTGGGCCCCCCGTGATCCACACACCCTCACCCAAGCCTCACCCTCGCCAACACCGGCTTACCTGGCCATCATCACCTGTGGCCGCCAGAAAGCTCAGCATGACTTGTGTGACCTGCATGTCATCAGCCGAGAGGCTCCGCACCAGGAACTCCCGAGCCAGGCCCAGGAGGGAAGTCTGCATCGTGTGCAGGTCGTCAGCAGCCAGGGGGTGCTCCCGCTGTGGGCTGGCAGGTCCAGCGTGCACATCCAGCCGGGCCCAGGAGAACGGAGGGGAAAGAAATCAGCGAGAGTGCACAAGTGAGCCGGGGGAGCACACCGTCCTGTCCCTGAAGCCAGAGGCCATTGTGTCAGTTCCCACTGCCCATCTGGCCCCACCGGCCTCACCTATAGTGGGTACGCAGGGCATCGAGGATGAACTGGACCCCGTACTTCTTCCACAGCCTCTGTCTGTGCTCACGGACTACGCTGGACATGTACTGGATGTGGCCTGAGTGGCATCAGCAGAGGGCTCAGGCCACCAGGCTGAGCTGGGCCCATTACATTCTCCAGGGCAGGGCCATATGTGCCTCACACACCCCAGGGCAGAGCTGGATTCCTATCTCAGACATCCCTTGCATCTCCCAGAGCAGCGTTGTCACTTCTCAGCCCACACCTGCCCTGAGGCTGGCCCCTTACCCAGGTCCCCACACCTACCGAGGCGCACAGCAAAGTCACTGAAGGTCCACAGGTGAAAGTTGAAGAGCAGATGCTGGTAGAGCAGGTACAGGAGGTGCCTGCTGCTCTCAGCTGCCACCTGCTCCATCAGCAGCTGGGCAGACATGAGCACGTTCATGTCCATGGCCCAGCTGGGAACCTGGGGTGGGAGAAGGAGTGGGGCTCAGACGACAGGCACCACCTGTCTGCTGTGCGAGCCTCTCAGCTTCCAGCCTTCCCGCACAGCCACAATGGACACCCATGTGGCCATCTGCCTGCTCGAAACCCTTCGGTGGCTCCTGCTGTCTCTGAAGCGCAGGTCCCCTGCCGCAGCCGATGCTGGCCCTTTCCCCAGATCCTCTCAGCTAAACCCTGCCCAGCCTTTCAAGTCTCCAAGCAAGTGCTGCCTCTCCTAAGAGCTTCCCCCTGACTGACAGAGCATCAGGTTCCCCCACCCAGCCCCTCAGTCAGACCGGCAGACACCCCCGATCCCTGCACCTGCCCCACCAGGCCCCACCTTTCGCAGGAGGGCCCCGATGATGGCGGGCCCCTGGCACTGCACCAGGCTCTCCTGGTTCACCGCGTGACCCTGCAGGAAGTTCCGCAGCATCAGTAGAAAGGCAGCCACTGCATTCCTCTCCATGCGATCCTCTGCCAGAAGGGGAGACATGTGTTTCAGGGGCCTGCCAGTGGCCACGAGACCTCAAGCACTCCAACCCCATCATGCCAAGATTCCCTCCCTGCAACCCAGGCACCAGGAACACTTACCTGAAGACTTGCCCAGGGGGAGAAGTAGGCGCTGGGTGTTGTGGCCAGAGGTCAATTCAGGCCCCACCAGGTCATGTGTTTCAGCCGGGCCTGCCTCAGCCTCTTGGGGCTGCACTGCCACTCGGTCCAGCAGAGGCAGCAGGGCACCCATGCCCCCGACGCAGTTCACTACATCCTGGGGGCAGGGGGATGGTGGTAAGGGGGCGCCTCCCAGCCAGTTTCCTACCCCAAGCCACCCAGCAGACCACCTGGCCTGGGAACCTGATGCAGAGGAGTTTTGCTCTTGCAGTGGAGACCCAAGACCCTCCCAGGGTGCCACCCCCCAGCTGGCTCCGTACACACGTGGCCCATGCTCACACCTCCACATGCGGCCCACACGTGCACACGTACCTTCACGTCCCAGGTCTCCACCCTGTGTCCTGTCAGGCGGCCATCCAGCCCGTGGCTGGGGGACAGGTCCAGGCAGATGTTGTTCTTACAGGCCTGGGGTAGGGGAGTGAGCCAGCAGCAAGGTCGGATGGAGGAGCGGGGAGCGGACAGAGTGTGGGAGCCGGGGCAGCAGCACGGCTGCACTCCCCACCCCCCGCCCCACAGTACCTGAGGGGAGTAATGGAGAAGCAGCTTGCCGCTGAGCTCATGCAGCTCGCCCTCAGGCTTGAAGGGTGCCGTCTCGTTGGGCCCTGAGGGTGGGTAGGGGCCTCAACTCACTGGGCCCCTGGCTGCACCCCATCCAGAGCCTGCCTCTTCCCTGCCTGACCAAACAGACCCCCAGAGACACCTTCTCTGCCCTGAACCCTTAGCTTCTGGCCTGAATGCTTCATAAGTCCCAGGCTCTGGGTCTTGGGACAACGGGGTGGGGGCTGGGCAGGGCGGATGGTGCTGCATACCCAGGGTGCACAGGATCCGCACAGCCGCTGCCTGCAGGGCTTCATGGAAGATGGCCACAGCCCCAAGCTCGCCCTCCAGGGACGTGGGGCTGCCCCACCGAGTGTCCTGTGTGCCTGCAAGGGTGGAGCTGATGCCGCCCTCCTGCAGGGGGGCCGCCAGCCCAGACCCCCAGCCAAGGCCTGTGGAGGCTGGGACCGACTGGGAGCGGGTGAGGGAGGGGTGAGTGTGAGCCAGGGCAGCGGGGACTGGTGGCGTGGGCAGCCCCGTGGTGGTGGTGGTTGTGCGGTGCCCAGCAGAGCCGATACAGCAGGAGGAGAAAGGCTGTGGGGGCCAGGGTTGGGGAGCAGTCAGGTCGCAGCAAAGCCTGGGGCTCCACCGACATCCAGTTCCTCAAAGTGACCTCCGAGGCTGCATGGACCCCAGAGGCTGAGGAGACCTACAGGGGCTCCAGGCCCCCCCAACCATGTTCCAAGTCCCCTCCTGCCCAAGGCCCCCCCCCAAATCCTGCTTGGCACACCTCACTGAGGGAGGGGCAGCGAAGGGGTGCTGTCTTGACCAGATGGCCATCTTTGTAGACATGGACCAGGTTCTGGCTGAAGGGCCGGCGCCCAGGCACATGGACAATAGCCACACAGTGCTAGAACAGAAGCCACCACATCAGGCCACACTTGGGACTTGGCACCCCCCTCCACTGGGCCATGTGAGAAGGACGGGGGCTCACCCAGGCAGAGTCGGCAAAGGACGCTTCGGGCAAGCTCATGGTCAAGTACTCCTTCCGTGTGCACACAGCCACCACCAGGGTCCCAGCCGCCGTGAAGAAGGCCTCAAACCCTGAGCCACTGCTGGTGAAGAAGCTGGGGGCGGGCAAGCCAGTTATGCTGCCTGTCCCTGCTCACCCTGGCAGGAGGGCCCTGGCTTCTGGCAGTGACCCACCTGTATAGCTGCTTTCGCTGGAGTGGCCGGGTGGGGGCTGGGGCAAGCACTGCATCCGTGGGGTGCAGACAGAGCCAGGCATGGAAGGTGAAGCCAGGTCCTGGCCATCGCTGCACAGGGGGCACCATGATACCCGCCATGCTGGGTGTGAGGTCAAAGTAGCGCAGGGCACGTGCAGGACCCTGGTGCCTGGCCATGCCTGATAAAGCGCGGATGACAGCACCTGCGTGTCGTGCCTTCCCAGCCTCGGCTCCGCCTGGCCCAGAGTCCAGCCCTGGTGGGGGGCGCAGCAAGCGACGCAGCTCCAAGGGCCTTAATGACACGCGGCCCAGCGCTTGCAGCAGTGCCAACAACTGCTCCTGGCAGCGGGCCCCCAGGGATACCCCCATGCTGAGTGTCTCCAACAGGCAGCCCACCAGGCCTGCCTGCACACAGGTGGCACGGCTGGCAGGGCAGCTGTCACAGAGCCACCGGAGCCGTTGTGCTAGGAAGAGCTGCAGCTCGGCTGTGGGCAGTGCTGGTAGCCACTGCGTCAGCACCAGCACCGGCTGCTCGTTGCGGATTGGTGGGGGTGGGCACGTGCTGTGGTCACCCTCCACAGCCTGTGGGTGGAAAGAATGATAGTTCCTGGTCAACTGTGGCACCCTGCCAACAGGGGAACTTCTTGTCCCCATTTACTTGCCTACAGCAGGAGAGAGCAACATGGGCGACCCCATCCTGCCCACAGGTTGTACGTGAGGCTCAGAGGGCCACCGGTGACCGTCACTACTAATAACAGTCCTTTAGCACTGGTAACCCCTGAGCCTCCACTGTCAGTGTGGGTTGGCCTCACCCAACTGTGTGTTTCTAGGATGCCCCTGGGGTTTGCTAATGTTTAGTTGCCTCTAAGGCCCCACACAGTCCAGAACCCTCACCCGAGAGGCACTGATGTGTGGCCAGGCCATGGGTCACACCACATACTGGCCACAGTCAACACAGTCCCCCAGGGTGGAGAGCCCACCATCTGTGGTAACCCTGACTCAGTCCCGGCTGCCTCTGGGACCCTGGTCCCAAGCTCCTGCCCTCACCATGTTGAGCAGCTCTTGCAACAGCCGATGGGTGGGAGGACCGTGGCTCTGCAGAACCTCCTGCAGGTGAGGATAGCCGATGCGTTCCTTAAATACCTCCTGTGTAAGGTAGCATGTGAAAGAAATGAACACATGCACGGGCCCCAGGGCAAACCCATACCCACGGGAACCCTGGAAGGGCTATGCCTCTGCGTCACCGTGCTGGCAAGGGTGGGGGATGCAGAGGAATTGGGGCATGGGTCCACCTGAGAAGGCTGCAGATGGTGGTCAGCCCACAGGTATCCCTCCCACCTCCAGCCCTGACCTAGGACATCCAGCTCCCAAGGACAGACTGGTGACCATACCCACCCAGCGTGCTGAGCTATGCCCAAGCAGGTAGGACGATCACCTCCTGAGCTCACTTGCTTTGCTCCAGGGAGCAGGATTCTTATGGCCACCAGCCAGGACAGTTCTGGGGACATGTGGTCAATTTAACTCCATCCCCGTCCCCCACTGCAGCCGGGGTGCAGTGGTCTCACCTTGGCCGATGGGGAGCTGCTCATGATGCAGGTCAGCACCCTCACTACATGGACTGCAATGGCATCTGTGTCTTGGTCCAGAACCTTGGGGTGGGGAGGGGCAGTCAGGAGAGGCAGGGGACAAGATATCGCAGCTGGCAGCAACCTGCAGTAAAAGAGGTGCAGGGCCAGGCATCCCAAGGCACATGGCTTGTGCTGGATTAGCTACCCTGTCAGGGTACCAGGCCCTCTACTTCTTGCCCCAACTGCTATGACCCTAACCTGAATCTAGGGCCCTCTCAGAGCAGCTTGGCAAGAACCACTCTGATAAAGAGGTCTGGAAAGAAACCGAGGCTGGGAAGGGCCTCACTGGGACAGATCAACAGTGGATGCTCTCGCTGTACCCCCAACTCCCTGCTTCTCTGGTGCACTTAGGGCCCCAGCCCCCACCCATCCCCACTCATCCAAGCTAGACACAGGTGTGCAGGCAGGCCAGCAAGTGCCCCATCACCCACAGAGATTGACAGAGGGTCAGGGATTTAGGGGCAATCAATCATGGGATGTTAGAACCAGAAGAACCTTCGAGACCTTTAAGTCCTACCCTACCCCTGTCCCCTAGATCCAGGTGGGTACACTGAGGTTCAGCTGGCTGAACCTGACAGCCACAGGCACACTGCTCACTCCCCCTGCCCCATCCTGAGGGGCTGAGGGTTTAAGGAGTTTGTCAGCAGGTGCTAGGTCATATTTTGACCTCAGGCAACTTTCTTCCCTCCTCCAGGCCTCAGTTTTCTCATCTGAAAAACAAAGGGGCGTCGCCTTGCCCCGCCTGCTTTGAGGGTGAATGGACACGCAGGCTCTTGGGAAGTGAACACGTGCAGGGACACCCGGGGCTGCTCACGAAGACAACCAGGGCAGGGCTCTAGAGGCTGGGGCCCCGGTGCTGAGCCACCGAAAAGGGAGCCCCGTGTGGAACCCCCAGCTGACACCCCGCAGCCTTCCCCAGCCCTGTGCAAGGTGAGGCGGGGGCACATCATGAAGGGCTGGGGACTCCCAGTAACCTGCTTAGGGTGGGCACAGGAAAGAAGTGGCCCCATGTGGGAGACCCCTCCTCTGTGAGTGACCACAGCCCAATTCCTGAGTATCTGGGCTTTTGTTTCCCTTTCTGAGAAAGGGGGGTGGGTGGCTGAGAGTTTCGAAGGTTCCTTCCAGCTCGGCACAGCCAAACCCGAGGTCCAGATACTACCACCAGGCAGGGCATAGACCACTTCCTGCCCTGTTCCTTAGGATGGGGACTTAGAAGGCAGGTGAGACAGCATGGGGGACCCACGCCCATTGCTAGGCCACGTCAGCCTGACATATGTCTGCTATAGTGCAGGAAAGGCTCAAAGCGGGAGTCCTGGGGGTGGGTGCCCAGGGAGGTGGGTGCCTGAGCTGGTCAACCCCAGGATGGTACCTTCTGGACATCGGGCTCTGTCAGTAACCGGGTAGCCAGGTCACTGTCCCCCTCAGGGGGCGCCCGGGCCTGCAGGTACAGCTGTGGGGAAGGCGGAGGGCACAGGGTGAAGGAGGCAAAGAAGAGAGGGGAGGGAGGGGGGGACGGCGGGGTTAGAGCAGGACCAGGGGCAGCTGCCAGGCCTCTGCCCCAGAGGGAAGAGCGCCCCCACTAGGCCACCAGGCACTAGGGAAGAACTGGGTGCTAGCCGCCCATGCCCTGCTCAGTTGGGCGGTCAGGGGCGGATGAGTGGGTGGAGTGGGCACTGCGTCTGAAGCAGCTGAGCCCTTCTCCAGCCCCTGTACTTGGGGCCAAGGAAAGGGACACCAGGGGCCAGGAAAGCTCCCTTCCTTCCATAACAAACCCCTCCTGTGGGATACACAGCCATCCTTATAGGGGCCTCAGGTGGACAAGCCCTTGTCCCTATGCCAGGCCCTCCCACTGAACCACAGTCTGACCCACCAGCTGCAACACGCCTGCCTGGTCCAGCCTGTTTGTGCTCAGCAGCAACTCGGCACCTACACGTGGCTCCCCCAGGCTCCTCCCGTTCCAGGCGCAGCACCCCCAGCCTGGGCCCCACCCACCTTGCTGTTCTGAATGAGGCGAGTGAGGTGTTCAAAGCAATTGTTGCTGAGGAAGGTAGCTTGCAGCACTGGCCGGTCCTCACATGCCAGCATCATGGGGATGGCATCTGTGGAAAGGCCAATGGTGAGGCCCTGCCCAGTCCCCTCCAGACAACCTTTAAAACCTTCTCTCCCATGCTGCCCAGTCCAGCCTTTCCGTCATCACTTGGGCCTTCCCCTTGTGGTACCCCTCCCCAAGAGACTGGGCGCCCATACCCACCTAGCATGCTGACCCGCAGGGTGACAAAGTCCTCTTCAGAGCCTGAGCTTGGACCAGCTGGCCAGTCGGCATTAAGGACGTGGAAGTAGCCCTCAAGCAGGGCACGAAGCTCTGGCCCTCGGGGGGGTGCGCGGCTGGCATGCAGGACATGTACTGCACCCACTAGTGCCTCCAGCGCCAGCGGCACTAGGCGGGGGTCCTGGGCTGGCACATGGCCCCAGGCCCGCACCACACCCAGCAGGCCCTGCACAGAGCCATCGCTCACAGCCATCTGCCCGTTCTCCTGCAGTTGTGACAGACGGGTAGTGGGCAAGAGGCTCACCCAGCAGAGAGACCTGAGACGGCCACCCTCCGGGCCACAGGCTCAGCTCCCAGCCTACCTTTCCCCCTGCGAGGACCGCGCCGAAGAGGTGGATGAGACGCAACAGCAGCATGGGAGGCAAGTGCTCTGCATCCTGCAGGCTCGCTGGGTAGGGGGGTGGTGGGCAGGGCAGGACAATGTCACCAAGGTTGCAGGGCTGTGGACCCAGGGGACTACACAAGAGGTGAGTGCCCTGGGGTGGAGGGGAGAGGGAGCTGGGCCAAGTAACAGACCAGTCTGAGGGAGAAGACCCAGCCCTGCCTGGGGGGGTCTAAGAAGTCATGGCTCTATTCTAGGGGGTCTGAAAGGGACACACCCTTCTTTAATGGTCTTGAGGGAACATGGCCTTGCCCTGAGAGCCTAGCCAGTTCCGCAGATACTTAAGCCTCAAAGTGGGGGCTCCTGGGTGAGCACACCCCTGCTCTGCTTCCCCATGGTGACCGAGGGTCAAATCTCCTGCTCCCTCTGCCCCTGTGACGGTTAGAGCTTCCCATGCCCTGCCCTCGGGACCCTGCTGCATCTGCTATACTGATGCCCTCCTTCCCCCAGTGCCCTCACTGGGGACTTCTAGGGGCTTTCACAGCCTCATATGTGGGAGGGCCACCTGGCCCTGCTCCAGCAAAGCTGGACAGGATGTCAGGCCACGGACTGAAACCCAGAGGGCAGAAGGGACCTGCCCAGGGTCACATGGGTAGGGGAGGGGTGGCTGGCACGGGGTGGGAGGCCTCCCTGGGGATGGGGCTTTTGAGCTGAGGCCTGAGAAGGCAGTTGGCCCATGAAGGGACAGGACACAGCATGGGCAAAGACCCTGGCAGGGGTAAGCAGTAGCACTCAGGGGATGACAGGACACGGAGCACGTGGGGCTGGAGAGAAGGGCTGTGGGGAGGAGTGGGATTTGATCTTGAGGGTGTCAGGCCATCACTGAAGGATTTACAACAGGAAGAACAAAATCCAGTTTGTTTTAAGTAGAGCACCCAGGCCATAGGAGAAGGGAGGCAGGGAGCTCCCCGCAACAGCGGCTGCCTCCCCTCTGGCCCCAGGCCCACAGCTCCACGGGGCACCACAGAGGCACTTTATATCCCAAGAGGTCGCCACCTTCCCACAGCCCTGCCTGCCCCTGTGCAGGCCACATCCCACCCTGAGCCCATCTAAAGTCCTGGCCAGTCTCCCTCCAGTGAGAGGAGAGAGAAGACCCAGGATAGCAGGGTCACCAGGGAGAAGATGTGGCCAGAGGTGTCCTGGGCACCAGCTCCTCTGGGAGTAAGGGAGCAGGAGGTGGAGACCCTGAGGTAGCCAGTGTCTCCAGGAGGGGTGGAGCCTGGGTGGAGGCTACAGGGACAAAGGGATTGGAACAAGGAATTTTCAGGTGGTCTAGATCAGAGCAGGGTACAAGTGGCTGGGAAGATCCAGGAGATGGGAGGGAAGGAGGAGGGCACGTCAACCCCACCCTTTACCTGGCGGGGGCCCTCACTCCAGCCCAGGAGAGAAATTACTCATTTTACCCAGGTTCGCCCTTTTTCTTCTCTCTGTCCCTGAACTCCTGCTCAGCCTCTGGAGGCCCCCTCAGACACTCATGGCTGTCCTAGCCCTGCATGCAGCTGCCACTGTGCTACGCATGGGATCAGGAAACTGAAGGAAGGGGCCTAGGTTTGGGGGTGGGGCCAAGTGGGGCAGGGGCGGGGCCTGACCTTGGAAGAAGGTGCTGAATTGACAGGGAAAAGCGGCAGGAGCGAACTTGTATTTGCTCTTCTCCTTGGAGCTGATGACTTCCCTGGGGGGTGAGGCCAGGCACATGAGCCCAGCTCTCACCCCTCCTCAGGCCCCTCCACACCTCGGCCATAGACCAGGCGCCCAACCTCTCCCCAGCCTCCTCTGGGTCTCACCCACTGTGCTGGCGCCGCCAGGTCTGGTAGGGGTCAAAGAGGCCCTCACAGAGGAGGAGGGAATGCAGGGCCACATTCTCCAGCTGGGTCCCACGGCCCTCCTGTGGTGGTGGCTGTCCTTTCAGCTATAGGTGTGGGGAGAGAGGGTGGGGGGTTAGCCCAGCCATGACTCCTGCCTGCCTCTCCCCATCCACCCCAGCCCCCCCGCAAAGCCACCTCACCTCAGCCACCAATCCAGTCAGCAGTGCCAGCACCCGGGGCACTAGCACTTGGCCCCAGCCTGCCTCTACATTCTCCAGGTTCCTGGGGGAGCAAATGATGGGAGAAGTCACAATAATTTGTCGTCCCCCCAACTCCCTCCAGCCCACAGCTGCAGGCCCCTGCCCGTGGAGGGGACGACAGGGATCACCTGCAGAGAATGATGAAGAGCTTGAGCAGCAGCAGGGCTTGCTCCAGGTCCGCCCCGTCCAGCTGCTCGGCCAGGACATGCAGCGCATCCAGTGGCAGCACCGGTACCTCTGCTCCTGACTCCTCTGGCCTGCAGGGAGGGGAGTCACTGGAGTGCTAAGGACGCCCCAATCTCCCTGCCCTGGCCCTGCCCTCTGTGCAGACCCAGCCTCACCTTCGTGGCTCTAGGGAGGACAGTGAGATGGTCTTCTCGAAGGCACCTACAAAGGCCTTCAGCCACTGCTGCAGGTAGCCCAGGTCCTTCTGCAGGCAAAGGAGTTCAAGGGAATGGTGGTGGGGGGAGGGGGGGCAACAGGGGTACAGCGAACAGGGGAGGGACCAGGGGGTGTAGACAGAGGTATAAAGCAAATGCAGGTGGACACAGGGCATGTACAGGGATTAAAGGCAGAGCAGTGGGGGGAGAGTACAAGAACTTGGAAGGTCAGCATTAGAGGACTGCGGTACATCCAGGCCCCCCTCTGCTTCTCTCAGCCTCCTAGTCTCTGCTCCCATCTCTAACGTTTGTGACCCAGGCAGGCCAGACACTGCCAGGGGAGGGGCCTAAGTGGGGTGTGGTTGTGGCCCATAGTGGTGCTGGGGCTGCAGGAGGTGTCCCACACAGCAGCAGCCCCCTACCCAGGGTTTTGGGCTGGGTCCTCCTCTGCCACCTCCTCCCAGCTCGGCAGCCACCACCTCCAGGAAACCTTCCTTGACCGTGGACCCCAGGACGCATGTGCACCACTCAGGCAGACCCAGACGCACGCACATCCCCCGCGACGTACAGGTGGCAGAACACCCTGCCCTTGCCCTGGGAATCTCTACCCGCCCTCGCTAGTTACCTGGACCCCAGGCCCCAGAGTAGGTTCCATGGGCAAGAGGGGTAGCGGCAGAACCCAGATCTGGGCGCCGCCAGGGAAACTTTGGTGTGAACGGGAAATGTCTCCTCCCGCCCCGGACTGGGGCAGGAAGCGCAGAGTCACGGTGGGGGAGGGGGGCCGCTTCCTCCCGGCAGACCGCAGGGATGTGGGGGGGCCGGGGCACCCTGGGCCCAGCGAGACAGGCTGCGAGGGACCTGTCCTGACGCTGGGGGTGGAACGTGAAACACAGAGGGCGGGGCCACCCTACCGTGGGTGGGGCTTGCGGGTGGGCTCTGGCCTGTGGGCCAGAGACCAGTTTTACAGGCATGAGATCTGGGCCTGGAGGAGCTCCCATCTACAAGAGGGTTCTGCTCCCTGCTCCTGTAGCAATCTTCATTCAAGGCACCCACAGGTCCCTGACCTGGGTCCAAGGCCTCAGGACCAGGAGATGATGTGGAACACCCACTCATACCTTTGCCCCACACCCCATGTCCTGGCCCTCCCACCTGGACCCTGCAGGTTTCTTTGCTTAGGGACACAGCTGAGGAAGTCCTAGGCTAGCCCTAATCTTTCTAACCTCTAAGCCCCTCCCAGGGCTTGGAGGGGGTTTTTACCTATATCTGAGCTCCTCCTTATATCCCTCCCTCCCTCCATGCTGGCCCCATGTGGAGCTTCCAACCAGTTGAGCCTAAAGGCAATTTTCTTAGAGTCAGAGAGGTGGGGCAGGGACTAGAGTGGAGAAGGATGAAGAGACAAGGGACACATCATGGTCAGCACCCAGCAGGCCTGAGGCTGCTCCCCAGGGGCCATGGACCTCATACCCAAGAACCTCCAGAGCTATCTTTGGATGAAGCTAATTTTTGTAGCCTGGGGCCCCAGACCCCAGGGCCAGGTCTGAATGGCCCCAGGGAAGGAGGCCTGACCCCAGCAGACCTGGGCCAGACCCACAAAAAACCCACGCAAAGCAGCTGTCCACCCTGGGTTTGGGGACTTTCCTTGTGCATTTTGGTACAAATTCGAAGCCCAGGTAACTCAGAGAGCGGCTGAGGCCACCAAGGCACAAGCCCATACCCCTGTGACTTTTTGTCAGTTAGTTACGTTTGTTGACCCCTCCACCCTCTGCTGCTGGCAGCCTCTGCAGCAAGCAGCCAGGGGACCAAAATGCCCAGATCCTGAAACAGCAGGGGAGGCTGGGGCTCCTGCTCCATTTCTTCTGACCCCTCCCATTACCGACGGGGAGATGGGAGGCCCCAGAGGGGATGCCCCATTCAGTACCTCAGCTTCAGCTGTTCATTTGAGGGTGCTGAAAGCCAGACTTTGTTCTAGGCCAGGACCACTCGTGGTTGCTAGCCAGCCAGCCCAAGCGGACCATGTGACCCCTGACCCCTACCTCAGTGGCCCCACGGACCCATCTGCTCAACACTGTCTTCTCATCTCCTGCCCAGTCAAGCTAGTCATCTCTCACCCAAAATGTGGGTCGTTCCTGCCAGCTGCAGCTCCGCTGAGCACCTGAAAGCCCAAATTTGATCATGCTCCCCTCCCCCTCCCCCTCCCCAGTAAATGCTCACTTGCTGAGCTTGGCATTCCAGGCCCCTGGTCCAACCAGGGGCTGCTTCTCCCTCCTTTCCCCCTTCCCTGTGATTCACATCCTCCTGTCCAGGCCTCTGCCCACCCCGTGCCTACTGCATCCTGTGATTTGGGCTTTTGCTACTTTTAAGCAGGAACCTCCCACCCTCCCCATGGCCATCATCTGGATCAGCCCTCCCAGAACAGGGGTGGGTCCCTCAAACTCTGCACACTCCTGCTTTCTGTCCCTAGAACCACACCCACGGCCTGTCCAGTCCTGCGAACTCTCAGTAGGTCTGGGGTCAGGGCTGGGGCAATCAAGGCCGCCTTCATGAGCTATGGAGGGGGCATGAGGGGGTCTCTGAAACACACCACTAGGCAGGTGTCAGGGTAGCTGCTGTTGTACCTTTCTAGGTCTCACCTTTTCTCCCTGGGAGGCCTCAGGCCAGCTCTGACCTGGACCCAGTGTCGTGAGGCTGCTGTATGCAGGGGTACGGGAGTCCCTGCAGGAGCCAGGGTCAGAAGACAGAACAGGGCAGGGGGACAAGAGCAAGGTGGTAGTGCTGTGTGTGAAGGAGTCCAGAGCCCAGAAGGTGTGGCTGTGGTGCTTGGGCTCCCCATACCCCTCTCGGAGCCTCCGCCCCAGTCAGGCCCTTCCTCCCTCCCCAGCTCTGAGCAGGAACCTGAAGCAGGGCCACCCGCCTGCCCCAACCCAGCCCTTCCCCTGAGGGCAAGTCAGGACCGGCCATACCTGCCAAGCCCTCCCCAGGTAAGTGGTGCCAGGCCCTGTGGCAGGGGAGAATGCTGTGGGTATGGGGGAGCTTGGTGTCCCTGGGAAGAGAGGGTCTTGTGGTCATCCCTGTAGGGACCCCAACTTATGCTCAACCAGCTGCGAGGCACTCAAGAGTGCCTCGGGTGAGGGGCTCCCAAGGGATGGTTAGACTCAAACGGTCCTGGAGTGGGAGGGCATGGAACTGCCACTGCCCTGGCTCTGAGGTAACCTGGAGGGCTGAGGGCAGGTGGCTGTAGCATGGGAGGGGGAAGAGTCTGCTGGGGGGATAGGGACCACTGAGCTGCTTGACACCATGCTGTCCCCAGACCCTGCTTGACCTGCCCCAAGCTCAGCACGCAGTGCGGCTCCAGTAGACATCAGTCACCATCACTGCCCAATCAGCCAGTCACCCACCCTATCAGAAGCTCCCATCTTTAGAGCAAGTCCACCTCCCCCCACATCTGAGGCCCTGCATCTCCAGCCTCCGCACCCCAAACCCACTGGATGCCCCAGCCCAAGGGCATTGCTTGCTGCCCCACCCACACAGGTCTGCATGTCATTTGCTGTCCATGTTTCCTCTGTTGAAATGCACCCCCATCAGGGCGAACACCTTTCCCAGCACCCTGCTGTCTGGTGCCTCAGAGTTTGGGGTTACCAATGGAATCGGTGGTTGAGGGTATGGGTTCTGGAGTCCAGTCCCCATTCTAACTCTTGGTAGCCTGTTACTTACCATTTAACCTCTTTGAAACCATCCCTTTGCTTAGTGGTAAAAGCTCTCCAGCCACACCCACCCAATACCAGGTCAGGGTGAATGGAAGCTTCAAATCCAGGGGCTCTGTCGTGCGCAAGCTCATGGTGTTCTAGGGCAACACTCTCCAGCCCCCTCTGTGAGTGACAGGCAAGAGGCAGACCTTGGCTCATTGGCAGAGCTGAGGTCTCCTGGGCTGGCTGCCCCAGGCGGGGGAAATGGAGTTTGTTAATGGACTCCAGGGAAGAGCCAGGAGCAGAGAGGAAGAGAAGATTGCAGCTCAATAGTGGGTGCCTCCTCTCAGTCAGAGGTGCCCAGCTGGTGTAAGCATTCCATCTCCAGGGACGGACATGCAAAAATGGGACAGTTGGGGTAGGGTCTGTTCTCTCTCAAGCCTAGGGAGTCTCCCCACTCAGCATCATGAAGGGGAGGGCAATGTCAAGCCAAAGGTGGCTTCTGGCTACATCATGAGGTCTGGAGGTCAGACTTGGAGGACCTTAGGCCATGGGATGAAGCAGGAAGATGGGGACTTTGCCAGACGCAAGGACTTTGCCAACTGAGGACAGTGGTCTGAGTGCCTAGGCCAGTATCTTCCTCTTACCTGGAGAGGGGGTACTGGAAAGGGCGGGTGAACCTTCTGGTCTCCATAACACCTCCCAGGGCTAATGACTCCCTTGCACTATCACTATGGAAACTGAGAATTTCCTTCCAGGGTCCCTACAGTAACTGACCCCTGTTTCCATGGGGACCCCATGCTTTCCCATCAGCTCCCCAGTTACTATAACAACTCCAGGGATTACCATCCCCCCCACCCCTGGGCTCTGTCCTAATCTCCCCATCACCTCAGTTGCTCCCACTTCAGTTGTCTTGGTCACAGAGGCAGGGAGGAAGAAACCCCTGTTGTCCCTCTGAAGTGCTGATGGAGACCAAGCACCCAGGAGGCTGTTCCACCTTCCCTTTACCCATTTCGAGAAGGTAAACTGAGGCCCAGGAAGGAATATGACCCAGATAAGGTCCCAGGGGGCCTGGCCATGTTTCCATGAGGCAGTAGAGATCACTAGTCAGGGATAAGGGATGTGGGGGAAGGGTGGGCAGAGCAAGGTCAACTCTGGCTCTGACCTAACCTCCCCAGAGGCCCTGTGAGTCCTTAATGGCATAGCTAGAGAGCTCAGCTTGTGCTCCCACTTGTAACCTGAGTGTTTGTCCTGCCCTGACCTTTGTGACTCGGAGTGGCCCTCAGCTCTTGGTATTCCCCCCACAGTGCTCCCTTTCACTGGGGGCTGTTGAACAACATTACTCCACTGCTCCAGCCTGAGAGGGGGCCACTCATTTGCATGCTATTTTACATTAACTTTTACATGCTGCCCAACTGCCAGCCTGTCAGGTGCTGTCCCTGTCCCCTTATCCTCTCACACCCTTCCTATGCCTTCCCTGGGGGAGCTCTGGTGGGTTCAGAGTCCTCTGGATGTGCCCCCCCGCCGCCAGGCCTCCTTGGCTACCTCTGCCTGTCCTCCACTCCTGACAACTTGCTTCTTGTCTTTCCCACTGCCATGTGCTTGCTCCCCCTGTTCCTGTCCCCTCAGCCATCAAGGCCCAAACTCAGGCTCCTCTGGGATGCCCCCCTCGATTGGTCACTACCGTGGGGCCCATCTCCTCTACCCAGTGAATATCCAAGGAGCACCTACTAAATGCGAGGTGCGACAACCTTTGTAGGACCCTGCCTTGGTTTCCCCACCAGGGCCCTGAGGAACTCTGAGTGATGTCCAGGGGCACTTGGGCCCTTCCCTCCTCTCTTAGTAGCCACCCACAGCCCTCTCACCCACCATGGGACCCCCAGTTGAGCAGGGCCCACAGGGGGAGGGTTGGGGGGGTCTAAACCTGGGGTCTTTAAGGTGAGAGGAAGGGGAGGAAGGGGGGCATGCCCCCCCATGTCCCCACCCAGACCCACAACTGGGGAAACAGGTTTGCCAGCTGATGTCAGCTCTCACGGCTGAAGGGAGGGGCACAGGCGTTGCTGGCTGGGTGCTGGCCAACTCAGGGGTCTCTTAACACCCTCTATCACTCCTCTTCTCACCTTGTATTCTCCTTCCCCCAGGCACACACAATAGGTCCCTAGCAGAACTCAAAATTACACAGCACTACCCCTCCCTGGGAGCCCAGCACAAGGGGTGGGGACGGTGTTCCGGGAGCAGGAGTAGGACCAGGCGGCAGGAAGGCAGTGCTGGGCAGCCTGGCCCCGCCCGCTCCTGGCTCTGCTCTCATATCCTGGATTTGTTTGCCCGGCCCCAGGCTGCCCCCTGCCTGCCCAGGCTTCCAAAACTATAACCAGACAGCCTGTACCCCATACTACCTGCCCAGTGAGGTGAGGAGCTAGGGGACAGTGTCAGCACAGATGTGAGTGCTAAACACCTGCTGAGGGGATGGGGGGTGGGTGACTGTGTGCAGAGCTCAGCTAGAAGGGGCATCAGGAGGAAACCGTGCTGCAGGTACAGTCCTGGCGTCCTGGTCTGCCAAGACACCCCAGCAGGCTGCCATCCAGCCTGAAGACCTGTCATTAACATCTCTCAGGCTCATCACCTGGTTTAAGCCCCCTTCGCCTGGTCACAGACCAAGAACCTGCCCAGAGCTAAAGAGCAATCAGAGGTAGGAGGACCAGGGGTAGGTTTCCCTCCAGACTCTTTGTTCCTTCACAAGGGCCAACCATCGGAGATGGAGACAGAGAGGGTGGGCTGAGGTGGGGAGAGGACAGGGAAGCAAAGAGCCTTCTCTGGTCTGGGCCAGCCATAGTGGCTACCCCTCTGCAGAGTCCAGGCAGCCCCTGAGGTCAGGGCTGTGTCAGTTTTACAGGCAGGGAAGCAGAGGCTCAGAAGCACAGACTTTGGTCCGGGTCACATCAAAGAGGGACTCTACTCCACTCACTGCCTCCTGCCAGGGACCTGGACCTCTCACAACTTGAGCACACTAAAGAGGCTGTGGCCCTTGTGGCCTGGATTCCAGGTCCCTGGGAGATGGTTGGTCAGCCTCTTCACATAGGGCCAGCTGGTCTGAGCACAAACTTCCTCCTGGTGACAAGCTGTTCACGGGCATACAATGATCCATTGTGCCCAGGGCACACCTGAGCCAGGAGCATGATGCCAGGCAGGTGCAGGGAGGGAGGTGCTGGGTTAAAGGGAGGGAGGCGTTACCCTGGGATCCCTCCCTGCTGTGTGTAAAGAAGGAAAGTGAGGGCCCATGTATACGAGACAGAGTTTGGGGGACACCAGTTTCTCAGCTGATGGGACACCAGGGTCAGTCACTTCCCTCACCTCCTGAGGCCATCTGAGGTAGCTTCTGAGGCAGGGGTGGGAGCTCAGGAGGAAAGGGTCTCCCTCCAACCCCTTTAGACATTCCTCCTGCCCTCAAACCTCCAACCCCGCCTTGGACATCCAAAGCAAAACCTTATTTTCTTCTCTTAGAGGGTCCATCCCCCAAAATGGGGGTGGGGCTGCCTCAAGTCTGGGAGGAGCTTATCACTGTCTGTTCACTGGGGCGTCTGACTCAAGTAGGACCTGCGGTAGGAGCATCCCCCCTCCACACCCCTAACCCTAGCACACTCGGACCTGTTGGCCACGATCACCTAACCGGGCCGCACCTACAGGAGGGGCATCCCACATGCTAAGTCCCATTTTCCCTTCCGACCCGGCCGGCCAGTCTCCAGTTCTTTCCAGGCCTCAGTTTCCCTATCTGTAAAGTGGCGAGTGTCCGGCTGCCTTGACCCAGGACCCTCTCCTCCTGCAAGCAAGACTCAGGTTGCGCGGTCCCGCTGGAGAGGCTGCTATGAAGTGCGCGCCCGCGAGCTCTGTCCCCCCGGTATAAGTGCCAGAGGCACCCGGCTGGCCGGGGGCACACACGTGTGTGCGGAGCCGGAGGACGCCCCGCGTGCGCGGGCGCACCTCCGCTGTCCCGGTATCGCCCGGCGCAGGTTCAGCAGGTGCCGGGTGCGCGAAGCAAGGGGTACAGCGGGGGCGGGGCGGGCTCACCTGCGCGAAGTAGAGCAGCCACAACTCGTAGAGCCGCTCTGAGGCAGCCATGGCCCGGCCTGGCTCTGGACCTGCTGCGCGCCACCTGTCGCCGCCTCCTCCGCGCCGCCCTCCGGTTGCCCCCGGCCAGGCCCATGGGCGGAGGGCGTCACTCCGGGGTGGAGCGGCGCGGTACTACTTGGGGGAAGTCTGCGGCTCTGACCCCAGCCGCGCTGAACCGCCCAAGTCAGCAAGCTCCTCCTCCTCGCGGCCGGCCGCCGCCCGGCTTCCTACACTTCGCTGCAGCCACCGCCGCCCCGCCTCTCCCGGGACCAAGCAAAGGGCGGAGAGCCGGGCAGGAGGAGGAGCCTAAGGTCACGGCTGCCGAGGAGGGTGCTCTGTTGTCCCGCCCCCTGCAGGCCGCGCCCCCACCAATACCTCTGGAAGGGGCTACTCTGAGCCTCCCGGACGAGGTTTGGTGTCAGGGATTCCATACTTGCCCAGGGTCTGGATCCGCCTGGGACGCAGCCCGCCTGGTTGGAGTTACCGCCATTCAGGAAAGAGGGAGCGGGCCGCGCGGGGATGGCCAGGGTCCTTTAACAAGTAATTATAACCACCATCATGATGATCATTTGTAGCGCTTAGTGCCAGGTGCTGTATGGGGAGACTGAAATGCCAGTTTTGAGCTCCAGCTGTTTGTGGGGGGAGAGAGCAGCAGGACTATCCTCAAATACCTTTAGGGGAGCGGTGCCCTCTTTCCTGGCAGATCCCAGGGAGGTTTAGGTCATTCCCATGAGTCTCCTCCCTCCTCCAGGAAGCCTTCCCAGATGCTCCAGTGGAGGTGATCCCCACTCCAGGGCTCATGATTCTGTTTTACAGGTGGAGAAACAGAGGCCCACATGGGCAGCCAGGGGGAGCAGGGACAGGGACCTAGGCCTGATTGATTCTGCTGGGCTACTGCCACCATCATCCCTGCACCCCTTTCCTCATGCCCAGACTGCCTATGAGGTGAGGGGCCCCTCGTGTTGGACAGGGGTCAGGCTTTTTGTCATGGCTGGGGGGAAGTATGCCTGGCCCACAGAGGTGCCATTGGTCCTAGAAATTGACCAGTCTGGAGACTCCTAGACCTTGAGTGGCCAAGAGAAGACAGACCCTGTCTCCATATCTCTCCTTTTCTGTCCTCCTAGCTTCTTGGGCTCCCTCCAGTCTGGCCTTTTCTCCTGGCCCATCCATGCTAGCACTGAGCCGACAATTCCTGAGCACCTACAACCTTCATGTCAAGCCCTGGCAGGGCACTCCACCCACTATAAGGGAGAGGGCCTAGACAGGCCCAAGGTAGTGAGGTTAAGGGGGTTTGTGGAGGGGGAGGAGGCTATATCTGGGGTCTGTGGCACATAGGACTCTAAAGGGAGTTGGAAAGGGAGGGGTGGGCATCTACCTGCAGCCACCCCAGTACGGGAGGCAGGCCCCAGGCAGGGAATAGCCTTCCTAAGAAGCTAGACATCCCCTTGCAGGGGACATGGGGTGGTAGTGGAAAGCATGGTCTCCTATCCCCAGGTGAGAGGGTGTGTGGCTCTGGGGACCCCCCACATGCTGACAGAAGATCTTGATTTCAGCCTAGTGGGATGGGGGTGGGGGAGGCCAGATCAGCGAGCAGGACACGCTGATTAATGCAGGAAGGAAGACCCTGGCAGCTTCTCCTGGGGAACCACGCAACTTGTAACCACTTGCTGCAGTCGAGGCCAAACCAACTCTTCCTGAGTTGGGGGAGGAGGAGAGTGGGTCCCTAGGGCAAACTGGGTCCAGGTTGGAGTTTGCTCTTCTTCAGGGAAGGCAGCTTGACCCTGATTACTTTGCTGCTACAGGAGGGGGTGGTATGAGAGGGGATCATCTTTGAGAGGGAAATGGCCATCCAGCCAGGTCCCACACTGCGCAGACTTTGTCTGAGCTGAGAGTGAACACAGAAGGCTTAGCAACACTTGGTCAGGTGAACCTGGAGCGCCACTGATAGCTGGAGAGGTGTAGAGGCAGACTTCATATTAGGGTGGAGTCGGAGTGAGGGTCAGGGAAAGCTTCTTGAAGGCATTCGAGCCCTTAAGAATCAGGACAAGTGGACAAGGAAGGGTCAGGGCATTCCAAGAGGCCGCATGCAGTGAGCAGTGGTTAGGGCTTAGGCAGAACCATAGCGATCGACGCACTCTAGTCTCCTTCTCTCAGGTCTGATTGCACTTGCTTTCTCACGGATTAGCGTTGGACAAATCGAGCCTTAGCACCTTTTTTTTTTCTGGCTCCCCACCTGCTAGGCAATTCGCCCGGAGGAAGAGGGCGGGCCCTCCTGTAGTAACTCAGCATTGATTGGCTTGCAGGACTTCCGGCTCTCTCGTTCTCGTCCTTGGATTGGCCATGAGGCATTCGGCCTTGGGCCTGCGCAATGCAGGACGAGAGACTAGGCGGGGGTCGGCGGGCAAGATGGCGGCCACTGCGGCTGGTTTAGGTCGGCTAGAGGAAGAGGCACTGCGGCGAAAGGAACGCCTGAAGGCCCTACGGGAGAAAACTGGGCGCAAGGTAAGAAATACAGAATGAGGGCCATAGCTCAGGCAGCCAACGTTTGGTCCGGAACGGGGGGTTGCGGGGAGCAGGGGACTATTTGGGAACGACAACTGCCTAAGCGCGCATGCGCGGGCAGCTAGGGCATGCGCGGGAAGATGGTGCCCGCCCACGAAGTCCGCTGCTTGGTGCAGTACTCTTTCAGTGTCCGTGAGGTCGGCGCGCGTGCGCGGGGTTCGGTAGGGCAGTGGTCTTGCCCCCGTGGTCCCATTGGCTCCTGCTTGCCTGGCGGGTGTTCCCTGTGTGGGTGCCCACGCCGCTTCTAGTTTTAGATGTGTGTTTTGTTCATTTTCTCCATGGCGTTGCTAATCTTTCACCCCCACGCTAGATTTCCCTGAGTCTGGCAGACTGTCCTGTCCGACAGCGCGCCTTGGAAAAGGCAACAAGTGACTGTGAGCTGGACGCGCAGCACCAGTCATTGAGTGCAAACATCCAAAAGAAAAGATCTAAGAATTTCTAAGTCAGGGTGGACCGCAAGGAAATGTCGAAACCACAAGGGGGTTCAGTCTAGGTCCAGTTGCTTGTGGCACAAAAATCCAATTATTGAGACAAGAGGATTGCCAAGGAAGGAATTTAATGGGACAGTCGTTTCGTCCTGGAGAAGCTGTCTCAAATCCCTCTGCACAGCTAAGGGATATCGTGGGCTTTTAAAGGAGGGGCCACGTGCCTTGTGGCAGGTCGTGGTGTATCTCACAAGGGGCTACATGCTTTAGGGGCAGGTTGTGGGGGATGTTGAATCTTGGCGCCAAGAAGTCTGCCCTAGGACCTTCAGAATCTCAACTCCTTTGTCTTGTAGAAAATCCATCATTTCAGAGCAGGTGCAGTGGCTCACGCCTACAATCCCAGCAATTTGGGAGGCCCAGGCAGATGGATCTCTTGAGGCCAGGAGTTTCAGTCCATCATTTCTGGAAAATTACTTAAAGGGTCAAGTAGTTAGTTAAGGGAGAGGGTTATGAAAAACATACATGGGTTCATGGAGCCTGTTACAGAAAGAGGAGGGGCGCTTAGTTCTTTCCCAGGCTGCTTTTCTAGGGATGAACCAACTAGTCGTATTAGTTGCCAAATTGGGAAGCATTTTTACTTGCTTTACTTTAACTTCAAAATGGTCTGATTTCATTTCTGCTTTGTTCATCTTTCTGAAGTAACGGAGAGAAAGGACAACTCTGAAGTTCACTACCTGTGTGCAAACCCTGGCCCTTTTACTGGGGCTGTGGGACTTGGGACAAATCACTTCATCTTCCTGAGCCCAAGTTTTTTTATGTCTTCAGTGGGGGATAATAACCCCTACACATTCATTCTCACTGGGTTATTTTGAGATCTAACAGGATAATCTTTGTGAAAGGGCCCTAGAGATCACAGAGGGCCAAGCTTGTTAGTTCTGTTGTTGGATAGGTAAAAACTGTGTCCTTCACTATATGAAGTACAAAGAATATTAAATATCTAGATCTGCCAGAGGTGGGGGAAACAGGGATTCCACTTTCTAACTTTAAAAACACAGGCTGATCAATGCCCTGTTTTCCTTTCTGCATGGCAGTCTGGTGTCCTGTGGGACAGCGAAAGGGGAAGTAATAGAGAGTAAAAGCTGACCAAATTGTTTTCTGCTTATGTTGGGAGCCTGTTGAACATATCAGACAGTTATCCCCCAAACTACCTGGATCAGGGAAACTCAAGCCTCAGCCTTTCAAACAGTAGTCCACCTGAGCTCTTTGCTTGCATTCAGGACCCAGATTACTGGATTTGAGGTCAGAATACAAGGGACAGAATAGCATCCTTAGAGCCTATTGCCATGGGAAGGATTTGCCAGATCATCAGAACTGGCGTTTAAAGAGGGATTATCTCACTGGGCTGGGAATATGGCTTGATTGTTACTTTTTTCTGTGTTTTAAAATTGTGGTAAAATATACATAAAATTTACCACTTTAACGATTTTAGGTGTCTAATTCAGTGGCATTCAGTACATTCACAATGTTGTGTAACCATTACCACAGTTTATTTATAGGACTTTTTCATCATCCCAAACAGAAACTCTGTACCTGTTAAACAACAGCTCCCCATTTCCACTTTCCCCCAACTTCTGGCAGTCACTATTCTACTTTCTTTCCCTATGAATTTGACTGTCTAGGTACCTCATATAAATTGAGTCATACAGTATTTGTCCTGTGACTGGCTGATTTCACTTACCATGCCTTCAAGATTCATCCTTGTGTAGCATGTGTCAGAATCTCCTTCCTTTTTTTGTTTTTTGTTTTTGAGACAGGATCGCACTCTGTTGCCTAGGCTGGAGTGCAGAGTACATAGTTCACAGCTCACTGCAGCCTCAAACTCCTGGGCTCAAGTGATCCCCCTGTTGCAGCTTCCTGAGTAGCTGGGACTAAAGGCACATTTCACCACACCTGGATAATTTTTAAAAAAAATTTTCTGTAGAGACAGGCTCTTGCTATGTTGGCCAGGCTGGTCTTGAACTCTTGGCCTCAGGCCATCCTCCCGCCGTGGCCCTCCAAAGTGGTGGGATTACAAGCATGAGCCACCTGCTGGCCTAGAATCTCCTTCCTTTTAAAGGCTGAATAATATTCTATTGCATGTAAATGCATTAATCTGTTGATGAACAGTTGGGTTCCTTCTGCATTTTAGCTGTTGTATTTTTTTTCTTTTTTCTGAAACACATGGACTGCAGAGGAATGAGGTCAGTGCTCCCACCCTTTGGCTATTGTGACTAATGCTTCTATAAACATGGGAGTACAAATATCTGTTTGAGTCTCTGCTTTGAACTCTTCTTTTGGGTTTATAACCAGAAGTGGATTTTTCTGGATCATGCAGTAATTTTATATTTAACTTTTCGAGGAACTACCATGCTGTTTTCCACAGTGGCTGCACCATTTTACATTCCCAGCAGCAGTGAACAAGGCTTCCAATTTCTCAGCATCCTCTCCAACACTTGTTATTTTCTTTTTTAAAATTATAGCCATCCTAATGGGTGTGAAGTGGTATCTCATTGTGGTTTAGATTTGCATTTCCCTAATGATAAGTGATGTTGAGCATCTTTCATGTGCGTATTTGCCTTCTGAATACCTTCTTTGGAGAAGTATCTATTTGGGTCCATTGCTTATATTTTTGAGTGGGTTGTCTTTGTGTTGTTGGGTTGTAGTTGAATTGTTTATATATTCTAGATATTAAACCATTATTAGATATGGGATTTAGTGACTTTTTCCCCCCATTCTCTGTGTTATCTTTTCACTCTCTTGGTAGTGTCCTTTGATGCACAAAAGTTTTTTTAATTTTGACAAAGTTCAATTTATCTGTTTTTGATTTTGTTGCTTATGTTTCTAATGTCATATTCAATCTCCACAGTTCTTGAGTGACTTTTTATTAGGGTAAATGCATGGGGGAAAGATAGTCAAGGGTCTAAACTTTGAGTTAATTTAGTCATTTCCTGTGGGACCTCTAAGTGAGGAGACTGGGCAGGAAGTGTGGACTGCCTGCTGCTGGCAGATAAGACCCCAGAAGTCTCCTCCCTTAGGGAGGAAGTGGCTCCACATTTTTTAGATCAGGCCTCTAATGTGACAACAGACTCAAGAATTGAGCCCTTTCTCTGCCCGTACCTGCCAAAGGAGAGAATGTTTTTTGTGACATGGGGATGGCTCCTTGCTGGTCCCCTAGCATTCAGTGGCAGGTCCTTCACTGAGTTCCTACTGTGTGCATGGTTTTTCTGGAGGCCTCAGGATTTGGGACATGGGGTTGGTTTTCCTCACGGTTTTATCTTCCTTCCCAGGCTATCAAATCATAATTTAGTGATACTATGGATGAATCAGAGTCCTGAGATTGTGGCAGATGAAGAGAGACAAGATTAGGGGTTGCAGTGTTTACATGCATTATTCAGCATAAAGCTCTGTGATGGTCATGCAACTATAGTTTTACAAGTTTTATAAAGAACTTGTCAGCCCACTTGATGTGACTAATTTGTGAAGCAGGCAAAGCAAAAGGCTGAGAGGTGCTGGAATGCCCAAGGTCCTGGAGGGGAAGTGATGTCTCCTGGATTCCAGCCCTTGCAAGACCCCCCCTGGGAGACAGAGATTCTGTACAGCTGTGGTCCCCAACCCCGGGGCTGTGGCCTGGTACTGGTGTGTGGCCTATTCAGAAACTGGCCGCCTGTTACTGCCTGAGCTCTGCACCACCTCCCCCCACCCACGACACCTACTCCCCTACCCCTCGGTCCATGGAAAAATTGTCTTCCATGAAACAGGTTCCTGGTGCCAAAAAGGTTGGGGACTGCTGCTGTATAGGACACAACACGGAAGCAGTGTCCTGTACAGCCAGCCCAGGTTGACAGGTGGAAAGGTTGTACTGGTGGGGTTCATTTCCTGGGAAAGCCAGCTGGGTCTGGGGAAGCTTATGGGAAGGCAGTGTGGAACTTGACCTGAGCCAGGAAGGGTGGGGATTGAGGTAGCTGGAAAGGAGAGTGTTCCAGGGGAGCATTTCAGAGGTGCGAACATTCAGGGGCATAGAGGTAACAGTGGAGATGCTCCAGAAGGTTTGACAGCAAGTACTTGGCAGATTGGGGCAGGGGCACAGTTGAAAGTACTGAGCTGGGTGCTTTAGTAGCCAAGTTCCTCAGGAGCCAGGATTTCCAGCAGGGAAGGCAGCCAGCCCAGGCACACTTTTCTGTAATGTATTTGAATCTCAGTTCTTGATGCTTATCCAGAAGTTCCAAGCTGGGTAAGTGAACAGTTTAAGGCTGTATGGGTGAAACTCTGTGTCCTTTCTCTGTGGTGCTGTCCAGCAGGGCAGTGTGAGGCCACTTTGTCCTCCTTTGACCTCTTTCTTCCTCAGCAGCCAAATGGAGGCTCTCTAAAGGTGATTAACTTGGCACAAACACTTGGCCCTTGGCTGTCGGCTTTCCTAGCCTTTGGCCTGAATTGGACTGT
Source organism: Indri indri (assembly GCA_004363605.1). Taxonomy (NCBI): domain Eukaryota; kingdom Metazoa; phylum Chordata; class Mammalia; order Primates; family Indriidae; genus Indri; species Indri indri. Next base: position 27,210 of record RJWJ010017217.1, read on the forward strand.
CTCTTGCCTGCCCTGAGACAGAGGGAGACTGGGTGTCTGGCTGACCAGCCCTCAGGGGTTGGGTGCAGCCTCAGGGCTGAAGTCTGGCGGTCAGCTTGTAGGTTCAGAAGCAATTCCTGGTTTTCACCTGACTCTAGAGATTACAGTGGTGCTGTTCAGTAGACTTTGTGCAGCGATGGTGTTCTGAATCTGTGCTGTTCAGCCGCGTAGCTATATCCTACATGTAGCTTTTGAGCCCTTGAAATGTGGCTAATGTGACATTTTATTTAATTTTAGTTAATTGGCATTTAAATAGCCACATGTGACTCATGCCTACCTTATTGGACAGTGCATCACTGGAGGACTTGCTCTCTTTAGCCTGACTCATAAGAAACTGTTTCTACCCAAACTTCCATTTGTTGAGAGCTAAGAGGAAGAGAGTAGGTGGGAACGCACATGACTGTCAGATCAGTCTTGGGAGCCCAGAGTTGGGCAGAGGGCTTGGAAGTTGTCCGTCTTCATGGCCAGTGTCTCCAGCAGATGCTGATTTGAGGCCCTCTGCATGTATTAATACACCCTGTGGAGTTAAGCACTGACGACTCAGAGTGGCATAGTAGTGATCTACATAGAAAGTGTGCAGTGTGGAGGGTGGGAGCATTGCCAAGGTAGAGGATCTGCACTAGCACTTTCCTGACTTGGGGGCACCAGGGAGGGTCCCTGGCCAGTTGTAGGGAAGATGAATGAAGGAGTGAGTGGGAGGGGCTAGCAACTGTTGCTGTTGGGGACAGAGGCAGTGGAGAAGGGTCCAGCATGCTGGGTGAGGAAGCAAACTTGTCCATGGCCTGATCATGCCTCTAGAGAAGGTGCCTCTCTCCTGAGGCCATGTGGCTGCATCCCCATGCCCAACAGCCTGGTTGTGAAGTCAGCTGAGGAGGTTACTGCCTCCTGTGTTGACAGCCTTTTGCATGTTGGCAGTCATAACATTTGTACGGCAGTTTGTGGCGGAATCTGATGACTTAGGCCCCAAAGCAGCCCCTTGAGGTAGGTGTTGGCTCATCCCTTTTTGATAGATCAGGAAACCCTGGGCTGAAGGAACCTCCCACAGTGGTGTTTTGGGTTGTTGCGGACCCTAGGTTAACCCTTAGGCCTTGGCCTTGTATCCCTCACCACCTGTCATCCCACGTGCTTGGGAATAAGCAGATAGGGGCCTCCATCCATCACACACATCAATTGCCATTAGGCTGCCTGGTGGAAGCCACATGGTGTAGTGGAGAGACCATGGGCTTTGGAGCTAGGTTTAAACCTCTGCTCCATTCATATCATCTGTGGGACCCAGAACAAGTCTTTGAAAACTCTGAGCCTCCCTCTCCTTGTCTGTAAAATCAAGATACAGCTTCTGACCTCATCAGTAGGTGGGAGAACAGAGAAAGGTGCTGTCTGTGAAGTGTCTAGCTCAAGGTCTTACACCCAGGCTTTTTTATAAACATGGATGTCTGTCCTTTCTTCTTTGCCCTGTAGGAAGTGGGGACATCCAGGTGGTCCTCCAGCCCTCTCTGCTGGGGAGACAGTGGGTGCAGCTGGCCCATGGAAGCAAAGAGGTCATTCTGGACCCTGGCTTTACTCAGCCCAGTCCTAATTCTTTGAAGGTAGAGTTCATTTTTAGTGCAAAGTGTTAGATTAAAAAGAAAGTGTATTTATTTGCAGGGCCACAGCCAAGGTGGAGTGTGTAGTCCCTGTTCTTTCTAAGGACTGACCTTCTCTGCCCAGGCTGTTAGACCCTGAAGTCTTGGAAGCAGTGATAAGGAGAATACTGGGGGTGGGAGATTTGGGGTTCTCAGCATAGACATCTTTGGTGAACCAGTGTTGAAATTTGGGCTGGAGTCATCCCTTCTGAGGGTTTCGACATGTTCTTGTGTAAGATGAAAGTACTGGATGAATCAGAGGTTCCTACCTGCACATCAGGACCATCTGGAGAGACAGTTTGCAATCCCTTCTCTGGCCCTAGCCTAGACCTTCTATCATGGTCCTGATATAAGCCTAGGAATTCATGCATTTAAAAAGTTTGCTTGATGATTCTGATGCTATATTTTTCTGGGACTCTCTGATTGGTCTCTGACATTCTGTCACTGGAAGTAAGACACCTTTTTTCCTGGAGCATCAGCTCCCCATCTTTACTGTAGGAACTCTGTAGCCAGCCACCAAACAAGTATTGAGTACCAACTGTGTGGCAGGCCCTAGGGGTATAGCCATGAACAAGATTGCCTCTCTGCCTCAAGGGACTTCCATGGGAGGAGTTGGGTAGACAGTATACTGCTAAGCAGGAAAGATGTCAGGAACCTGGAGGAGAGAGAGAGAGAGACAGTGAGTGAGTGAGTGAGGGTGTGTGTGTGTGTGTGTGTGTGTGTTGGGGGAAGGGTTGCACAGCTGCCCCAGGCTGGGAAGACCTCTCTGAGTGGGAGATTTGAGACAGGGTGGAGGGGTAAGATGCCAGGACCAGGGAAGAGCATTCCAAGCTGAGCAAGAACTAGCTTGAGTTGCTTGAGGGGCAGGAGTAGAGTGAACAGTGGGAGGTGGGAGGGGGCATAAGAGTAGAGAGGGCCTGGGAGGCAGGGCCAGTTGGAGGGGGACCTAGGGGCCACCAAGGTTGGACCTCACTCTAAGGGTGACAAGGAGTCATTGGAGGCCTGGGCATGGGTGACATGCCCTGCCCTGGCTGACTGTGTAGAGGGTAGGAGGCTGCTGCAGGAGCCTTGGGGTGAGGCGGTGGCATGAACAGATGGACTGTGGGGGTGACTGAGCTGGGTGGCTGGTGGCACCTGTTCCTGAGGTGGTGAAGTACAGGGAGAGTGGCTTTGGCCACATTTAGCCCGAGATGACTGTTAGACATCTAAGTGGAGAGAGAAGTCAAGCAGGCATCTGGACTGGAGATAGATACAGGATTTGAAGCCCTGGGTCCAGATGTGGCCCCCTGGGGACAGAGCTTAGACAGCAAAGACAGAAGAGTGGGGAAATCTCTCAGCCTGTGCCCGGAGGCTTACCCCTGGGCGTTTAGGAGTTGCTGGAAGAGTTGCAGAGGAAACTTGGAGGAGGGGGCAGTGGGGCTGAGAGAAGCCAGGTGAGGACTGGGAATGGGTTTTGACAAGACAAGGTGGTAGGCAAGCTTGGTCCACCTGTCTGGGAGAAGTGTGTGGGAGGGAAGGTGCCAGTAGAGTCCAGGCCAGCCGGACTGAGGCGCAGCGTGGTCACCACAGCCTCACTGTGAATTCAGCCTCCTTTGTACTGTTTTAAGGCCTCACTGGACCCCAACCGGGAGACCCGCTGATCCTCTCAGGAGAGGTAGCACCCAGCTGAGGCAGTGCCCTCATGGCCTTGCTCTCTGGGCTTGCCCAGTGTTCAGCCGCTGGTGCCCAAGAGTGGGTTGCCCCCAGATCTTCACATTGCTGGTCTGGCCCCATCCCTGTCTGCCCCTGCCCCATCCCTGAGGGCTGCGCTGCGGCTCCCGAATGTGGCTGCTGCCTCTGAGTCAGGCTGGCTGATTCTCTCATGGTTCCCTGAGTAGAGGTTGCCTGGACAGGTTGCTTTTGCCACCCCGCTCTGCCTCTCTGCTAACCTTGGGACCTGTAAATGGGTAAGTCTCTTCATGTCCTTCTCCAGCTGGAAGGTGGCCATGGTAACCCCTGCCTCCCAGGACAAAGATTAAATGAAACGGTGTGTGCACGAGGGAATTGAGAGATGGGAAGTATGATAGGTGTTTCTTTCTGCTATACTCTCGCTTTAACCCTGGTGAGGGCCCCTTTTTAGGTGGGACAGCTGAGACTTAGAGAGGCAAGGGACCATACAGAATCACACAGGGCCCACCCCCTGGTCCTTTGACACTGGATGCCTCCTAGGGCTCCTGGAAACGGACACCTGGGAGCCCACAGCCTCCCCGTTGAGTTTGGTGGCGCTCCTGTTGGGTGGGCGTGGTGCTCCAGCCGTGCAGGGCGGGGCTGCACTGGGCTGCAGGGAAGAGAATGAGATCTTCCCTTGGCTTAGTCTGATACACCTGAAGGAAACTACCGGCCTGGGCACAAGGTGAGCCTCTTTCTGAGTTTCCTTGGGAGGGCAGGACTTCCATTGAGGCAGCTGCATGGCTCTTCTGGATCCTTCATGGTTTAGCTCACCTGCGGTGGCTGAAGCAACCTCCAGGTAGCAGTAGAGGCTCGACAGTCACAAAATAAGATCTCTTTTTCTTGCTTTGCCGCTCACACAGTTATTCTGCCTCAGTCTCCCCTTTGGGTGACTTCTGTGACATTATAAAACTTAACTGGTATTCCCAAGGCCTCACTGATAAGGGGACAGGGAATTGGAAAGCAAAGGTATCTTGAAATTCAAGCTGGTTTTTAATCTTTCTGTTAGCTTTTGCAACAAAAGAATAAGCGTGGCCTTGGTGGTATATCCCTCAGTTGTTTTTGCCTGTCTCCTGGAGCCAGTGGAGTGTGAGGTGGGGTGTGCTTCCCCCTTGGTGTCTAAGTAGCTATCTTCCGGGTGTGCTTGGGGGGTCCTGATACAGTCCACTCTTTGGAAGACTTTTTTTTTTTTTATAGTCCTCTTGACCAGCAGTCCCCAACCTTTTTGGCACCAGGGACCAGTTTCATGGAAGATGGTTTTTCCGTGGACTGTGGATGGGGGATGGCGATGTGGAGCTCAGGTGCTGATGCACGTTTCCTAATAGGCCACGGACTGGTAATGGGCTCTGGACGAATTTGCTCTCTTTAGATTTTAATGATTTTATTTTTGGTTTCTAAATGGGCTTAATGTTTTCTTTTTAATGACTCCATAGTGGCATTGGAAAACTTTTAGTTGAAATATACCATTCATAGAGAAAAGGACACAGATCAGCTCAGTAATTTTCATAAAATGAACAAAGCCATAATTGGTCACTCAGAACAAAAAATCCCAGAACCGCCCCATTGGTGCTCACACCACACTGGACTTCTAGCACCAGAGGTTGGCTTTCCTTACTTTTGAACCTTTTTTATTCACTTACTAATTTTTTTTTTTTTTTTTTAGAGACAGGGTCTTGCTATGTTACCCAGGCCTCAAGTGATCCTCCTTAGTAGCTGGGATTACAGGAGTGAGCCACTGCACCCAGCTACAAACCTTATACAGATGGAATTATATAGTATGTAGTCTTTTGTATCTGGCTTCTTTCATTCATCATTATGTTTGTGAGTTGTTGGGTGTGGCATTAGTTCATTCTTATTTCTGTACAGTATTCCGTTATTTGAATGTGCACCACATTTTATCTGTTCCACTCTGGATTTTCAGGCTGGAGCTGTTATGGACTGTGCTGCGATTCTCAATCTTGTACATGCCTTGGTGAACATATGTACACATCAGTTGGGTCTGTGCCAAGGAGTGGAATGGCTAGGTCATAGGGTATATATAGCATAGATACTGTCAACTTTCCAAAATGGCTGTACCATGTTGCACTCTCACCAGCAGGGTATGAAAGTTCCTCTCCAGCACTTGGTATGGTTGGTCTTTCTCATGTTTGTCATGCTGGTAGAGGTGTAGCGATACCCTTTTGTCCTTTAAATTTGTATTTCCTAACTAATGAAGTTGAATATCTTTTCTTATGTTACGTGAAGTGCCTGTTCACGTCTTTTGCCCCTCCCCTTTTTTATTAGGTTGCCTGACACTTTTTCCTATTGATTTCTAGGAGTTCTTTATGAGTCCTTTGTTCCACCTGTGTGTTGTAACTGTCTCTTCTTCCTCTCTTGCCTTTGACTTTCCAGGCTTTTAACTGCATTCTTTGATGAACAGAAGTTCTTAATTTTAATGTAGTCTAATTTATCGTCTTTTTCCCTAATACATTTTACAGGGTGTTTAATGAAATAATTGCCCACATCTAGGTCAAGATGATATTCTTTTATGTTATAATCTAGGAGTTTCATTGTTTTAGTTTTCACCTTTAGACCTCTAACCCATCTGGAATTAATTTTGTATGGTGTAAGGTAGGGATCAAGATTCTTCCCCCGCTCACCCCCCCCACCCCAACATATGGGTATCAATGACTCAGTACTATTTATTGTTTGGCATTTGTCTTTTTGTCTTTTTTTGAGACAAGGTCTCACTCTGTTGCCCAGGCTGGAGCGTAG
>RJWJ010017218.1:0-33342 GCA_004363605.1 Indri indri
AAAAAAAAAAAAAAAAGAAAAAGAGAAAAAAATAGAAAAAAGCCTATAATTGTAGGAAGCGTCTGGTCATTCGAGATCAAGTGTAGGCTGGACGCCATGGATCTCAACCCAAGTGATGATGCACTGAAGGGTTGTGATCCATTAGTTGTGAACTGTTTTCTTCATTTCTGACGATACACTGCAGACATCTTTCAGACAATTTGTACAGTCATGTGTTGCTTAACCACAAGGACGTGTTCTGAGAAACACGTGGTTAGGTGACTTTGTCATTGTGTAAACATCATAGAGTGTCCTTGCACAAACCTAGGTAGTCTAGCCTACTGCACACTCGGGCTGTATGGTGTAGCCTATTGCTCTTAGGGTACGAACCTGTATAGCAGGTCGCTGTATGGAATACTGCAGGCAACTGTAACATAATGGTAAGTATTTGTGCATCTAAACATATCTAGGCATATAAAAAATACAGTAAAAATATGGTATTATAATCTTACGGGCCCACCGTTGACCAAAATGTCATTATGTGGCACCTGACTGTGTATGTAGATATATGTGCAGAGTCAAAGCTTGTCCTTTACTAGCTTTACTTTCAGTAGAGTTCTGAGATGCCCTCTTGAAAGAGAGGGAGTTGGTTACCACTTGAATACGGAATTGCATACAACTCACGGCCAGTTTTCCTGTGTGAGAACACAGGAATGTGCGATGCATGTGAACATCCACTGAAGGTGGTGGCAGGAAAGAAACCTGGAGAACCACTAGAGCAACAACCGCTTCTTCACAACCTTGTAGATAGGATTCCTGACCCAGATACAGGCTCCCTGGGAGAAATTTAAAGTCAGTGTCTCATTAACTTTAATTTGGGTCATACGTGACATCTAAATAACATTACTTTTGGCAATTTATTACTCAACTGTGCATTTTACTTTTTAAGTATACCAACTATGTAAATACCTTTGGTTAACATAATTTGTAACTGTCTTTCCATTTAGGGATGGAAAGGGGACATTGGCCCTCCAGGATTTCGTGGTCCAGTAAGTGTGATTGAAGACAGTATCAATGCCATGTTTGATCAAGTCCTTTAACATATAGAGGAAATTTTGAATCAGTGTCTCTCGTTACCTGTTGTGATAGAGAGTGTAACATTTACCTTTTTATCAAACCAGGGCAAAAAACAGCTGTTGTCATTATTTGTCCATTTGACAATGGGTAAATATTTCAGTTTGGTCCCTGGCATGCACTAGTAATGCCCATCCTGGGATAGGGAGGACAAGAAAAGCTTTGTCTAATCAGACCTGGCCCCAGGTGATCCTACGCCCTTGGGGTAGAGCAGGCTGCTGGGGAGGACAGCTGGGAGCCAACTCCTCTTCTCTCCACCTGGGCCTGGGTATGACAACTCCAGAGCTTTCACACAGCAGAAGCTCAGCCGCGGGTTCAACGCAGGGTCAGCAAAAAGCAATCATCCCAGCCCACGTGCCATTGCGGCAGATAGTGGTCCCCTTCCCAGCACGAACATGAATTTGATGTCAGCCCCTGACTGCATGTTCTGTGACTCTGAAGCTGAAGGAGAGGAGAAAAGGAGACCCAGGCTTTGTGTGCTGGTATCTGTTCATCTTCCACCTCAAAAGACATTGGTCCTCACATGCGGTGGGCTGAGCAGCAGTACCATGTATGACTGTGCAGGTTGAACAGAATGGTCCATGGTGGCAAAACAGTCATGGTGGCAAGGGGTGTCCTGTTAGAAATGCAGTTCCCAGACCCCCAGCCTCAGTAAGTTAATTCAGTAATTGGAGGCGAGGCCTGGAAATCTGAATCTGTACATGGAAAGCAAATGATTTCAGATGCATACAGCCCCTGTTTTAGGATGTTTTGTGTTGCTACAACAGAATACCTGAGACTAAGTAATTTATTAATATAAAGAACAGAAATTTATTTCTCACAGTTCTGGAGGCTGAGAAGTCTGAAATCAAAGTGCTGGCATTTGGTCTGGAGAGGGCTTTCTTGGCTGCACCCTCACGGGGCAGAGGGCAGAAGGGCAAGCTAGCCTAAGGCTGCTCGAAGCCTCTTTTAAAAAGACTAATCCCACCGCCAAGGGAGAAGTCCTCATAGCCTAATCACCTCTTAAAGGTCCTACCTCTTAAAACTATCACAGTGGCAACACCTGAGTTTTGGAGGGGCTACGTTCAAACCATAGCAGTCCCCAAATACTTTAATAGAGTTGCCAGGAAGACTAAAGGGTTATTTTGTGAAAGCACTTAGCACAGTGCCAGCACTTGGCAGGCACACACACATCATTACAGACTTTGTGGTGGAGATTATTACATAATTTATTATTATTAATTTTTTGTGAGTTTATACATATTGCTTAATCACAAGACTCTTGTTACCTCATCTTCAAACAAGTCAACAAAGTAATTGGCCCATGCAGCGTATGAAAAAACAAAACAAAGACTTTTGGCTGGGCATGGTGGCTCATGCCTGTAATCCTAGCACTCTGGGAGTCTGAGCAGGAGGATCGCTTGAGCCAGGGAGTTTGTGGTCACAGTGAGCTATGATGACATTCTAGCCTGTGCGACAGAGCAAGACTCTGTCTCAAACAAAACAAAACAAAACATTAAGTTTTAAAAAATGTTTCATACTCCCATCTTCATTCCTTCAAGATAAATATACTAAATGCTAAACAAAATCTACTTGCACTTTAGAGGAACTAGCCTTCCTCACTTACTGTGTGTTTTCTTGTGCTCAATTCCCTATAACTCTGTTTGCAGCTTCAACTAACTTCAAAAGAAATTCTGCTTAGGATGTAAATGGTTAAGGAGACCAGCAGTAGGTCCACTGAGCTGGAAACATTATTCCTTGATTCTTGAGGGTCAATGATGTCCTGGAATTTAAAGATATAATAAACCCAGTATTTTTTGATGTGCGAATCCCACCGTACTTGGAAATACCTTTAGTCCATCAGGACCAACATTTTAAAAAGTGAAATAGAATAGAATAAAAAGGTTCAGGATTGATTCTATGGTGTCGTGGTAAGCCACTCTTCTGTGAAACTTTAATTGCTTTCATAGATATGTATGTATGTCTGTATGTGCACATGTAAATGTGGGTGTGTGACCAGGATCGCAGCATAAAATGTATTTCAAATTGAAAGCCTATGAGATATATAATATCATGATACCAGAAAGGTCTACTTTTTCTTTAAATTTATTCATCTACATATACATGACTACCATATTCCTGCTAACATATAAACCTATAAATTCAGGAAAATAAGAAAGGTATCTTTTTGGCCAAAATGAAATTGATGTAATTGCATTTGATGAGCTGTCCATAAATAGCTATCCTTTCTCTTTATTCATTTCTTTCTCCTTTAAGACAGAATATTATGACGCATACCAGGAAAAGGGAGATAAAGGAATTCCAGGCCCACCAGGGCCCAGAGGAGCTCGAGGCCCACAGGGTGAGAATAAAGCATTTGCTGCACATTTTTCTGGTTTTCCTTCTAGGGAATAAACAGCATGTGCTTGTAGATGTAGGATTTGTGGGGGAGAGGGTTCGGGTAAGGAGAGGAAGGGAGATCTCAGTTTTCATAGAGGGTATTTTTTAATGTCTTCTGATTTTCATATTTTCATTTTGCAAGTGGTCTACCAAGAAGATAATTAAATGATCTGTATGTATTAATAGCAAAGCATGAGGTTCGAGACTGGCAAGAAAACACGTGGGAGGGCAGAAGGGAGTGTCAGGAATGAGCAGTCTCAGTGGGATTAGGGATAATGGAGACCTGGAAATGCTGTAACTTGAACAAATCCACACAGATACTTACCAGGGGTACTGAAGCCCTGGTTTCCTGACTCCAGGAACAATGATCTGTCCTTGATACCATGCATTCATGTCTCATTCACTTACATTGTATCACTTTTGAAAGATTCTAACATTCTAGGCCAGTAGCACTCATCTCTGGCTACATATTAGAATCCCTGGGAACTTCTAAGTAATGACCTTGTCAAGGTCCCACACTGTGCTTCTGAGTTCATGTTCTGGATGTGGGCCCTGGACACTGGTAAACTGTAAAAACTCCCAAGATTATTCCAATGAGCAGCCAAGATTGAGAACCACTCTGATCTGGACAAATTATTGATATAAACAAGATTTTCAAAGAAGAATTTTACTTAAAAGAATAAAATATCCCAGTAATAAAATGACAGATAAATTTAGCCATTGATACAAATTTTTAAAAATATGCTATATTTACTGTAAATCAATGGAATGTTACATCTAGAAGTGATCCAAGATAGAACACCAGGCCAAACTACAGATCCTGGATGTTTCCAACAGTATTTGATTTTCTTGCAACTCTGAACTCCCAGCAAAATACTGAACACAGAGCAGGCTCTTAGTAAATCTCTGCTGAATTATGTGAAAATGATAAGGTGGCGTAATTTACTTTTGAGTGTTAGACTTGTAAGATTAGTTCCTCTTGGCAGTTTGTCTAAATAAGTGAAGTTTTCTAATATGTATGTGCGAATAGGAAAAAAGTATGAAAACTCTGTATTATTAATTGTTATTATGTCATCATCCAAGATTTCAAAAGTGGATAGGGTAGCGTTTATATCTTTGTGAGCAATTAATTAACATTATGTATTCCCAGGTCCTAGTGGTCCCCCTGGAGTTCCTGGAAGTCCTGGTATGTCCATATTCCTTGGGGTACAAATAGAAATGCAATTACAAAAGAAAATACATTGCTCCCTATGAAGTTTGCAATATTCACCCAAGACAAATGTTTCCCTAATTGATCTAAAAGTGTTTCTAGCTTCTTAAATGTTACCTTTGCAACCTACAGTGGAAAAGAAAGTGGAATTGATACAAATTAATATAGAAATGCTCTTTTTTTACTTTTCAGCAGTTTTCACTAAGTGTAAAAGCCTTATCATCAGGGAATTTTCACAGTTTGGGGTGTGAGCAGGGGCCTTGAACTCGGAGGAGGCGCAGAGATAGAAAACAGTAATGTTATGGTAATTAGGTTGGTTGAAAATAATTTTCATAACGAATCACAAGTTGCATAAGGATACCTAGATTATACTTTTTCTGTAAAGTTTGAAACTTCAGTCCGTGCATCATTAGAGTGTTTACCTTTTGAGAGAGGAGGAAGAAGAGGACCAGGATGGGTCCGCAGAGGCCCGTCAATTGTAACTGTTCTGTGCTCTTTTCAAAGGAAACAAGATTGAGACCAAAGAGAAAAGATTTGATAAACCAGTGTGGCAGTTGCCCTGCCATTGATTCTATTTTTCTCTGTACAATGTTGTATATTAAACTACTTCATAAATTTGAAAATGAATTAAAATTAAGCAGATTGCAGAATCTTATGTGTACTGTTATTAATAATATAATGCCACTGTAAAAAAATAGATACAGAAATAGATAAATACCATACGTACCTGTATATGCTTAGAAAAAATATACATCAAACTGGTAACAGTGGATTTTCTTGAAGTTGGAATGGGGCAAAAAGATATTTTAGAATTCCAGGCCAAGATTAAGGAAGACCTTCCGCCTGTTAGGCCCCTAAGTAATGAATGAATAGGCTCTTTTAAGAAGCAAATGAGTAAAAAATTATAAAGCTCTGGTTCCATAAGAATTTTAGGATTGTTTTTTTCTATTTTTATGAAAAATAATATTGGTATTTTGATAGAGATTGCATTGAACCTGTAGTTTGCCTTGGGAAGTATGGTCATTTTAACAATATTGATTCTTCTGATCGACATGGGATGTTTTTCCATTTGTTTGTGTCCTCTTCAATTTCTTTTATAAGTGTTTTATGGTTTTGCTTGTAGAGGTCTTTCACCTTCTTGGTTAAATTTATTGCTAGGTATTTTACTTTTGCATGTGACTATTATAAACGAGATTGCCTTTTGGATTTCTTTTTCAGTGAGTTCATTATTGGTGTACAAAAATGCTACTGATTTTTGTATGTTGATTTTGTGTTTTGCAACTTTACTGAATTTGTTTATCAGTTCCGGGAGTTTTTTGGTGGAGTCAAGGGTGAAGTGAAATGGTTAATGGGTACAAGCGTACAGTTAGATAGAAGGAATAAGTTCTAACATTTCATAGCAGAGCAGGGTGACTGTAGTTAACACTAATGTACTGTGTATTTCAAAATAACTGGAAGAGAGGACTTGAAATGTTCCCAACATGTAGAAATGATAAATACTCAGGTGATGGAGACGCTAAATATCCTGACTTGATCATTACACATTCTATGCATGTAACAAAATTCCACATGTACCCCATAAATATGTATAAATATAATGTATCAAAATAAAATAAAATAAGATAAAAATTACAAAGCTCTGAAACAGACATCAATCAGAAGAATTTGCCTTTATACTCAAATAATAAGACATAATCAGATATTAACCCTGCTGGTTTCTCAGCCCTTTGGTGGTGACATCTCTGTACTTAATAGTTAAATTATCTGCAAGGCAGAGATGAGAGACTGCCCCCTCCTCACATCCTTGCCATTTTAGGATTGGAATAGGTTTTGTTCCACCTGGCCTGGCTTCTCCCAGGAGATGCCTCCTCCCCCAGCGCAGCCTTTTATACCTGAGACACTGGCAGGAAAAAAAAGTCCAATTTCAACTTTCTCTCTTTTTCATTGGGGGCACTGAAAGGTGGGCATTCTCTAGTCTCTAATAAAATGTATCTACCAAGCAGCATATATCAAAACATTCCCAGCAAATCCTTTTAATAAAGGGACTACAGTGCATCTCAAACTCTGTTTCAGTTCTTTGCAATAAGTTACATAAATTATCTTGAGGGAATGGAGTGTTCTGTGCTTTGCTATACTGTGATTATTTAACAAGGCTGCAGATGAAGGAAGCAAGGATATTCACTTTTTATTTTGTATGCTTGATATGCCTCTCAATTGTGTAACTTTTAAAAATAAGAATAAATCACTTTTGCCATTGAAAAATAAATATATATTTATCAGTAAAAAAGTTAAAATACAATAAATGTTTATTTTCTCCAAGGACCATCAATGCCTGGGCTCAGAGGAACCCCTGGGTGGCCAGGCTTGAAAGGAAGCAAAGGGGAACGAGGACCCCCGGGACAGAATGCAGTGGGGCCTCCGGGGACCCCGGGGTGTCCTGGTTCACCAGGCCCTACAGGATCACCAGGACCTCCAGGACCACCAGGTAGAGAGGCGTAGTGGGGCCCCTTTTGTGTTCAGTGCCCAGTGACAGATGTGTGCAAATCAGGAGCGATCAACTCTACTCACAGGTTGGCCACGCGTCTGTGTGGTTTTTGTGAGTTATCTTTCCAATGGCGTTTCATTTCACTACAACTCTCTGTGAAAGAAAACTCTGGTGGAATGACTACTTTGCAAATGCAGCAAAGTCTTCACCACGTTCTCCAGAGAACAGAGCGGGAGGGAGGGATGGAGGGAGGGAAGGAGGGAAACAGGGTGGTTATCAAGTTGGCTTTGGCCAACTACAACTGCTCGTTCAGCTCCTGGAGAATATCTCCCAAGAAGCCTGTCCTGGGATAATCTGTTCCAGAGGAGAAAAGGCAAAAATGTGTCCATCAGCTCCTATTTCCCACGGGGGAAAGGTTCGCCTCACAGGACTGGACTAACTCCCCCCGCTCACATCCCCCGCCCCCACACACACACCCAAGCTGTGTTTGCATGATTCCAAGGACAGCCCATGCCTTGGCATCAGCAAGGAACCCAGGGCAGGAAGTTAGAGTGTGCCTGTTAGGGGAAGAGGGTCAGAGGTGGCCCACAGGACTTGAAGGGTGCCCCGAGGTTCTGCCGCAGGCATCTGTTCCTTTCCATCCCCTTGCAGAGCTACTTAGCATTCTGTGCTGGTGCTTGGGTACGGTAGGTCCTCACACTGCCTTCCTTGTCTTTGTCAGTTTCCCTATAAGAATGAAAGCTCTTTGAGGTTAGGGACTGTGTCTTTTTTACTGTTTTAAGACCAGTATGTAGCATGGGGGCTGGAACACTGTAGGAACTCAAACATTTGTTGAATTAAGCATGAAATGAGTATGAAAACACATTGAGTATACACACAAATGTATAAAGTATAAGTATTCATATAGTCTACATTAAGTATTAAACTGCCATTTTACTGTACTGTACTGTTTAGAGATGGCTATCTGGGTATCTTAAAGACACAAAACTAGAACATTTCATAGTTGAGCAGATACAATACGACATTTACCACGTTCCAATTAAATTAAATATTTCCACTATTACCCTGTTGCTATGAAATTCGGGGCAGTTATTGGAACTGTTTTTAAATATTTAGTTTTATCAGCATTGCCTTCAACCTAATATTTAAAATGGCAAGAGCAAAAATTAGATCACAGAATACAATTTATCAGTGTGAGAGAATTAGCTATCATTGCAATATTTCAGTAGCAGCTAACGTGGAAGACTTCAAACAGCTTTCTTAGAGAGCTGCTTTAAGAGTGACAAACTCAATTGATGTGGACAAGCAATGAGGAGAAAACAAATGATACCCTAAGTCAGAATCCATTTTTTCACTTGATACGTTTTAAGTATCTATAATATATCGGGAAAACACAATGTATCCGAAACACACAGAAGAATAAGATTTTATTCTTTGCCTCTAGATCCTAAAGGGATTTTCTTGGAATAATTGGAAATAACTGAATAAGATAACATGTTGATTATGTGGCAAAAATATCATATAATGAGATTTCAAAAGCAACTACATCAGTCTCAAAAAGTAACACAGCTACGTAATGTGAAGGGAAGAGCTGGTCCACATGCATCAGCCTTCTCAGTTGCAAATAAACTTCTAAAGACTCGGCAAAGATGGGAGAGATGCATATAAAATAATGCATGTGTTAAAACACCTAATAAATTGAAAAGAAAACACAAATAAACATTGTCTTTGGTGTTGTGTTTTTATAGGTGACATCCTTTTTCTCAGGGGTCCACCTGGAGACCAGGGACTGCCGGGCTACTTAGGGGCTCCAGGAATCCCGGGAGTTGATGGGCCCAAAGGTTGGTTCAGTCAATTGTGTTGTTCTATTAGAACAAGCCATTCCCATCACTGTTTTCTCCCCCTGAGACAACAATGATCCCAAACAATAGCCAGTCAGGGATGGCTTCTTTTCCCCAAAAATTGTCTAAAAGTATTCATTTATCTGTAAATCAATAATGTATTTAGCACCCATGCAATAACTGTCAGATATCCTTAGAATGTGAGTTTTAGCCTATGCGCAAGGAGAAAAACACTGAAATGGATGTTTTATGTTAGACTCTTGGAATTTTCTCTCTCAGAACTCTACAGCTCAGTACAATAAAGTAAGTGGATATGTAATAGATGAATTGTTACTAATATGCACGATGTCCTCGATGATTTTCACTACATAAAAAACATTTAAATGTAATAAATGATTGTGTGGTTGGAAAATAGCTGTCCTTTCTGAGGACTCAGGGTGGGTTCATAAGTAATACAAATGTGCTCCATCGCAGGAGAAGCGGGCCTCCCGTGCACGCAGTGCCCTGCTATCCCAGGGCCTCCCGGCCTCCCAGGACTGCCAGGGCTACATGGTGTAAAAGGAATCCCAGGTATGGACAATTTGCACACGAGTGTTTTTGTGAGCACAGAAGAGTCAATACGCTGGGAGATTTTAAAAAAATAAAGGTATTAGATTGCTGGATGTCTTGATGGGGTTTACATGAACTTGGAGAGAGAGTTTCAAAAACATATACTCTGTTAACATAAAGTCATCCAAAATCCGATAAAAGCTGTTATTTTTCCCTGTTGCATTTTAGTTGCAGAACTCTAGCGAAGTATCATGTTAGCTACCGGGAACCAGCAGGCAGCTGAAAGCAGTGAAGCAGCCATACTAAACACACACCACTTTTTCTTCCATAAAGAAATGAGCTCTCTCCCTTTTTTCCTCAAAAGACACGACCCTTCCCAGTCCCTTTTTTCATGTTACCACTTTTAATAGAGTCATGGGAATAAGCAGTGCTTCACTTTCTTCTGAAGGATACAAGTGCAATAAAAAACTACAACATCCTCAGTGCTGGAGACGACGCTTGAGGACTGCAGTATGCAGAGGGCACAATTAAATGGACTGAGAGGCCTGTGGTTACCTGTCAGCATGTCGGGCCCTGTGTTAATGAATCTTCCAAATTTTCATGGGAAGAAATCAGAATTTATATCTGAAATCCGTGATTTTTTTTATTAGCCACTAAATTAATTTTTGAAGGGAAACAACATTTTATAGCCAACGTTCTGAGAACTAAATTAAGCATGACTCACAGGCCTTCTCTTGCCAACTCTGTGCCAGACCGGGACTCTCCACCCCAACCCCGTGCTCCTGGCTGTCACTGCCTCTGCTTGTCAACTGCCCCTTCCTTAGTCATGGCACTGGCCGTGGGCTGAACCCTGAAGCAAAAAAGTTTCTGTTGGTAATACCACACACACTGTTGATTCCGCCATCGGAACCTTGGGCTGGAGACACCATCATGGAGTTATTTATCACTAACCAACAAGAGTTCAAGTAGCAGAGCCCTTGGCCAGTGTGCTGGGCACTGTCTAAGTGTCCTCTGTGCCTCCATTCCTTTAGTCCTCACATCAATCCTAGAAGTAAGTGCCATCATCACCCCCATTGGACAGATGAGGAAGTTGAGGCATATAAGATGACATAGCTCATAGATGGCAGAGCCCAGACTCAAATCCGCACATTCTTGTCCAGAGGCATGCTCTTGCCCTCCACGCTGATGGCCCTCGATTGCTGCACCGTTTGCCTGTCTCCTCAGGGGCTGCTCTTTGGGGCGAGTTAATGCAAAGGTCTACCTGGCAACCCGGACGGGGAAGGTTATATATGTATCACTATCTGGTAGATATTTGCATTGGCACAGGGGCTTCTGGGAGGCTGGGTCTCAGTCCAAAGAAGAAAGGCTAATGGTGGCAGCTGTGGGCACCATGGCCAGCCAAGGGAGGACATACACTTGGGCAGGGACCTTTTGTCCGCCTCATATCTCACCCTCTTCTCCTTTATAAAGGCCTCTGCTACTTTGCAATGGCTGCCATTGCTCTGCCTCCCTGAGACAGGCCTGAGAGGGAAGGAGGGGAGAGGTGGGGCTGTTCCTCACATAGCTCCTACTCAGTGCCCAGGTCTGTGGGGGAAATATTCTATTGAAACAAAAACTAGAAGGAAGAGAGGAAGGGAATGAAAGAAGGAGAACAAGAATAAAAGATATGAAACCATTATTTTCCAACATTCCCGAGTCCCACCTGTGGCTGGGATGAACCAGCTCACTAGTTGCATTATTGTATTTTTCCTTAACTTCTCTACCGTTGGCATATCCAGGTATAGCTCAAAGGAGATGTATAAGCAATAAAATGGTTCGATTACTATATCCTGGCTTAATATCTTGCAGAAAATAGCATGTGAATAAACATTTGTTGATGAACTGACGTGAGACCCATCCAAAAGATTGTCTAAAGGGATTATCTTTACAGAGATATTTAAATACCTATGGGAAGTATTAATAAATGATGGCTCACTCACATGATAGGCTGCTATGCAGCCATTTAAAATGAAGCTATAAATCTATACTTATTGACACGTGTACAGTATGATTCCAAAATGGTGTGTATATGAGTCTTGTGCATTTATAGATGTAAAGATTTATGACTAATATACATTAAAAGTTAGCAAACATTACCTTCTGGTGGTAGATTTATGGGTGATTTTTAGTCTCTTCATTCTGTATAATGTTCTTTAAAATTACTTTTAAATGTTCTGTAAAATTACTTTTACAAGTAATATATACTCAGAAAAAATAAATGTATAACCTTAAAATTATACAGATGTGAATTTTATAAAGCTAAGATCTGAGTTATTTTTTACATTACTGCTTATTCCAGTTATTTTTCCCATTCTCTTGTTGCATTGTATGTTTTATGATAGGAATCATCTTTCTTTCCGCATAAGAAAACACCCTATTTCTCCATATGTTGCATTCTCCTGGCTAGTCAGAGTCCGTAGAGTCGGTATCCCACGTGTGGTGTCTATGAGTAGTTAATATTCATTGCTTTGCAGGAGGGCAAGGTGCAGCTGGTCTGAAAGGAAGCCCGGGGTCCCCAGGAAGTGCAGGTCTTCCAGGATTTTCAGTAAGATTTTATGGTTTTAAAGCTTTAGTGTCAATTTGAAAAACTGTCCAATATGGTTACACCACATTTAGGTGCCTGGCAAACAGTAGATGCTTAATAGATACTTGTCGATTAAATGAATAAATGATGTGTGAATGATTAAGCAAATGAATTTATAAATCATTTAAAATGATATCAGAGACAGATCAGTGGCTGCCTGGGGCTGAAGGTGGGAACAGGGATTAATCATTCCCCAGATTTGAGGGAATTTGGGGGAACAATGGAAAAGCTTTAACATTGATTGTGGTGTTGTGGCCTGATTCTATAAATGTACTAAAAATCATTGAAATTTACTCTTACAAAGAATGAATTTTATAGTATGTAAATTATATGCCAATAAGCCTGTTAAAATTAAAATCTTGATTACCATGGTGATATGTTCTTAATTCAAATTATTCAGAGAGGCTTGTTAAAATTTACCAATATTCAAACATAATCTGAGTTGATTGTTGTACTGAATCGTATTACTGCATGTATTGTATTGAATTATACTGTCTAACTGAATTCTTTTCCAGTTTTGGGAATATAAATGAAGCAAAACAAACAAAATGCTTAGAATAATATTTGTGGGCCAAAGAAAGTTTTAAAAAAATCCACGTTTGTTAAAATTGAAAAGATCTTGTTGACCTGTTTCTAAGAGTGAGGAGGGACAACTCTATCAAAATTCAATGCAGAGTCTTTTTCTATGCTCCCCCAGGGTTTCCCAGGTGCTCGGGGTGATCCAGGACTTAAAGGAGAAAAAGGGGAAACACCTCGGCCTGAGGGACAAGTGGGTGCCCCAGGGGAACCGGGGCTCAGAGGGCAACCCGGGAGAAAGGGCTTGGATGGAATTCCTGGAACTCCGGGAGTGAAAGGATTACCAGGACCTAAAGGCGAACCGGTTGGTATTTAGCAGCTTTTTTCAAATTACCCTCCCTATAAATGAAATGCTCCAAAGTTAAGAGATAAAGTAATTTCCTTTCAAAAAATGGTTGGCCACTCGGCACAGTTCATCACTCTAACTGCAGAAGAAGGCATCTTCAAATTAGCAGGAACCGCCCAAGCAAATATTTGTAAGTACTTTGACAAAATAAATAGGTAGCATTGAATGATTTAGCCCAATTATAATCCTATGTTGATAATGACCCTGTCTTATACACAAGTTACAGTTTTATATTTGTATCAAATGAGTTTATGGAGAAATTCAGAAAACGACTACTAGTGGAATGTTTTAATAAATGTTTTGGGGGCAATGTCCGTTCTTTTAAGTAAAAAATAAATACATGAAGACAGCATGCTTTGGGATATGGTAGTCAAATAAAGAGAGAAAATTTAAAATATATAAGCTTATGTAAATCCAATCCCTTTTCACAGGATAGAATTTCTCACATGTTTGAGAGGTAACACCTACCAGGATCTCTTTTAACAGGTCCCAGAGTAAGAGGTTGAACACCTCTCATCATAATGTATCTGTGAGAAGTTTGGAGGGCAGGCTGCCCAAACTATTCTACGAAATGCCAGTTTTTCTCAGAAATAATCTATGTTACCCAATATAAAGTGTCCCACTTCGAACAGGTTTGGGAAAACTCGGTAAACAAATTTCAAGATTCATTTACAGACCCTTTAATATCAGAATCTGAATTGTGATATTAGAAAGGGTCAACATGTAGATATGGTATACCGTCCTCCCTTAACCCTTCTGACGACAGAACACATTTTGGCTGGGAGCATGCGCAGGACCAGAGTTTCTCAGCTCCTGCTTTGGCAAACTCCCCGGCTGCTCACTTTGTGACAGTTATGGTTATAAAGGGACAGTGTTAGAATTCTGTTTTTCTACTATTAACAGAGTTCGTATGATACCCCCATTGGCATCTCACTCATTTTTCTTTATTAGTTTTGATAAAGATGCCCCAGAAAGCAAAGGAGAGAAAATAAAGAAGGTGATTTATTGAGTCTTACACTCTGTCATTATATATATATTTAAAAAAAAAAGAAGAAGAAACACCACCTAATCATGAAGATATTAAACAATGAATTAAAAGTCCTGGGGGACCATGTTGGGGAGAAGGTGCTTCAATTTTGTCAAATTCAACTTCTTTAAAAATATATAACTAATTTTTAAAGTTACAGTGTATACATTTTTTTAAAAAGAAGAGTAGACGTTTTATGAGAAAAACTAACACAGGTGGAATATCTACTTTGCAATGAAAATATCTAGTGAAAACCACACAAATAAAGGTTTTCTGTCCTGTCTTATTTTAGAAATGTAACATTAGCATGAATAGCAACTCTAAAGCCATTTGAACTATTGGCCATTTTGAACTTAGCAACATTTTGTGGACTTGGAACTGTCTTAAGTCCCGCTTGAGAGATCCTGCAATGATGTGTCTCCCATAGGAGAACAGCCACTAACCCTAAGTTTGAATTCCAAAGGGCATAAAACAGCATGAAACCTTCAGTGCTCTTATTTTAGTAATAATTCCCATCAAATGCCGACTGCTTTTTAATTCAAGATCGTCTCAATGACAGCCTAGCTAGTATTAGTATTCATGCTTGGGGTATGATTAACCTGTTGTAAGAAGATACTGGAATGAAATACTATCCACATTCCTATTGTCACAGGCTCCACGTGGTGAGGAGAAAGACCAAGGTCCTCCAGGGTATCCTGGCTCCCCTGGGTCCCCAGGACCTGCAGGACCAGCTGGACCAGCTGGACCACCTGGCTATGGACCCCAGGGAGAGCCTGGTCCTAAGGGCACCCAAGGAGTTCCTGGAGCCCCTGGACCACCCGGAGAAGCCGGTTGGTTAGTTTTCTTTCCAGTCCTGTTTTCTTGCGGAGTGGGTTGATGGTTCTTAGAGCTAAGGAAGCTCCTCCAAGACGAATGAAAATATAGAAACTTGCTTCTAACAAATAGAATATGTCAATTTGTAGACACTGGGAAAGAACATATAGGATATGGTAGAGAAAATCCATTTTTCCCTGTTACTGGGCAATTCAACTGACATTTCCTAGGATAGTCTATCTCCATTACCGATATAAGTACATAGAATGAACAGATCCTAAATGATGAGTGGAAGTCAGTTATAGTAAATACAATAAAGAAAGGGGAGGCAAAAACCTACCAAACTCATCTTGAGAAGCCTCTTCCAGGCCACAAGAGCCCACTAGCATTGTTGCAAATTTGGTCTTTTTGGCCATAACTCACTAGGCAAGTTATAAATAAAACTTTAAAATATCTAAGAAAAATGATGCAAAGTTGTATGATAATAGTTTTAAAGAAAGTCCAAGTGGCTTTTGAGATCCACAGGAACTGAACATAGCTCTGGATTCAAGAGAAATCAGGTCCTTAATGTTTACCTGTGGCCAAAATTATGGCAGGAGATGAGAATAGCACGATACCAACAGGTTTAAATAAATAATGCCACTATGATCATGTTTTACTTCTCAGATCATTTCAGAGGGTAAGACCTAATAAATCTGTGGTATCCAAATCATTTTTTATCTTTTTCTTTTCTTAAGCAAAATTCATGCTCACTTTGTTGCCCAGGCTAGAGTGCAGTAGCGTCAGCATAGTTCACAGCAACCTCAAACTCCTGGGCTCAAGCAATCCTCCTGCCTCAGCCTGCCAAGTAGCTGGGACTACAGGCATGCGCCACCACGCCCAGCTAAATTTTCTATTTTTCGTAGAGATGGGGTCTCGCTCTTGCTCAGGCTAGTCTTGAACTCCTGGCCTCAAGCAATCCTTCCACCTCAGGCTCCCAGAGTGCTAGGATTACAGGCATGAACCAAATCATTTTCTAGTGTCTCCCTCATGAGTAAAACTGAGTGTACATCCCCATATTATTCATATTATAAATTGTATGCATCATTTTTGTCTTTACATATATATAAATCTTATTTTATGACTCTCTCTCTCTCTATATATATAATAAATATATATATTTATTTACTTTTCTCTGAACCTGACTTTGGAGGCTACAGAGAAAAATAAATCTAACCCAGGGATTAGCAAACCATGGTGGCCTACAATCCAGGTCTAGCCCACGGCCTATTTTTGTATAGCCCAAGAGCTATGAATGGTTTTTACACTTTTGAATAATTGAAAAAAGTTTAATAATAATTTGTGCTATACAAAAATTATATGAAATTCAAATTACAGTGTTCATAAATACAGTTTACTGGAACACAGCCACACTTATTTATTTATGTGTTGTCTCTGGCAGCTTTCGTGCTACGGTGACCGAGTTGAGTAGTTGAATAGATGTGGACCACAAAGCCTAAATTATTTACTCTCTGGCCTCTTATAGCAAAAGTTTATTGACTCCTGTTATAATCCATCCTCAAATGCTCTTCTGTGCTTTGGAACCCATTGTCATGAAATGTATCATTAAATTTTTCCCAACACACACTAAACTTATTTTTTTTCTATATGGACAACACTTACCACTAATATGTTTTTAATGTTGGCTGCTGTTTTTCTGTTGGCCACCGTGGACAGAACATTATCTAAAATCCTTACCTGCTGGGGTAGACATTGTTTGCTCCAAGACAGGATGAGGAATTTATCAGAGAGGTTTAGGAAATTGTCCAAGCTCACAGCTCTTATAGCAGAGCCAAGATTCAAACATACATGGTCTTAACCACATCAAAATTTACTGTTTTGTTCAATATATCATGCTGACTTCCCATGAAAACTAGTCACCTAATAAATAAATAGCCTATCAGTATTCACTAACATTTAAACTTAATTCCATATTATCAATTTTTGGAATAGGCTTTCTTTCACTAGACCAGCATGTTGGACTATTAATTAAAACAAGACTTAGACAATAGTATATACTTATAATATTTGTTAATTGAATAAGAAAGTTTCTATGTGCTGGTCATCCTTACACTAGCTTTGAAACCTACAGAAGCAGAGACTGTTTTCTATTTTCCTTGGGATATGTTTACAATCAAATCTGCCCCTATCATCTAAGGAAATCTTCAGTGTGCACCCCGATCTTATGATCACTCATTTCCTTAAGGTCCTAGGGGAGAATTCACTGTATCAACACCAGTTCCAGGCCCCCCAGGACCTCCAGGGCCCCCTGGCCATGCCGGCTCCCAAGGTCCACCCGGTGAGTATCCCCTTTGCCAAGTTGGGTGCACGGCATCGGACAGCGCCCTGACTCTCCTGGAAAAATACTGTCCCCACCGTAAGTAAAAACTCTATTCATTGCCTTCAAAAGAGAACACAGGGCAGAGCCCTGTCAGATAACAAGCAAGCAGACAGGGGCTTGCTGTCGTTCTCTGAGGTTCTCCAAATTATTCCTGCTGGTGCTTCTGCTGTAAAAGTTCCAAAGGAGAACTGATATAATGACTTCAGAGGAATTCTAGAGGAGAACAATCTACATGGAGTGTTGGGGGTAGAGGAGAAAGCAACGTTTGCCCATTGGCAGTAAATGAGGATATTTCCCATAGCATCTTCACTGGAAAATTAATCTCTTTGCCAGTGTGATCTAAAACTGAATTTCGCATGCATGGAAATTCAGTTTTGAGATATCTAGAATATTCCTTTTAGGAATTAAGTTATATTTTAAAAACTCTTCGCAGCTCCTAATGATTAGTTCATTGGATAGGAGGGTGGGGAGGAAGGGTATAAAGTTGGGGTTATGTTAAAATTATTCTTTAATTTTCCAAAAGGGCTGGGATGACACAGAAAATATAGACATTTTTTTTTAAAAATAGGATACAGGCAAGTTGCTGATGTGGAGGGGTGGGTGTCTGTGTTTTTAAGGTATCCCTGGATCCATGGGAAAGTGTGGTGATCCTGGTCTTCCCGGGCCTGATGGGGAACCAGGAATTTCAGGAATTGGATTTCCTGGGCCTCCTGGACCTAAGGGTAAATTTAAAAATTTTAAAACATAAGGTTCATTGTTGATATTTAGAATGTATAGGTATAAATAAATTGAATAAAATAGAATATAAAGATATAAATATAATATATTTTATAAAGTGAATAAAATAAGAAATATCCATAATATCCTTTAAAATGATGTATTTCCAAGTCTTAAACAGGGGGAAAAAAATCTTACAATAATGTTAAGTGAAAAGGCAGAATTCACATTGAATTATGTTATCTCATCTCAATTGTATTTTTAAAAATGCATAGAAAACTACTGGAAGGAAATTCACCAAAATGGTAAATAGTGATTGTTCTTGATTGTGAGATTATAAAGTTTTTTTGTTACTTCTTAATAAATGTCCACACTTTTTATATTTATACATTTCTTCACTTTATATATTTCTTTTTTTAATAAGAAAGGAACTATTAAATTACAAATAGCTGATTTCCTCATACATTCCTAAATAGATTATGGAAGTTATTTTCCTTTAGGAAAAAATGCTGTTTCCTCTCAAAGAGGGAACTTTGCAAAAAAAAATCCAGATGTTGAGACCTGAGGCTCCCTGCTGACAAGTACATCAAGTCCCACCCATGATGACATATGAATAACCTCAGTCTCTGTGTTGCTGCATAGAACTGCAGGTTTTATGATAATTTTATGTTTGTTTAAATATTATTTAAAATCCTTGTCAAGATTTGGTGTTTCATCTTTTGGATTAATATGTCATCAATGTTTGTTATGTATGAATTCTGCCAAAATATGGGAATACTGACTTTAATTTATGAGTATTTTAAATGGAAAACATAGTCACATTTCTTATATGATCTTTTGAGTCCAATTACTTGGATTTCTTCCTAATAATCTGTGAAGTAATGGAGCCTAGCCGATATTTTTTACCTAGTTCTTCTTGGACTCTGCATTAATAAATTACTAGCTTTGTCACTCTATGTATTCACTCTCTGGAAGAAGACTGTAGACTATGGGAATGAGAACTAGCTTAAGAGTGCCTTGAAAGAGAAGATTCACAAGTTCGCAATTGAACCTAATGAATCCCATGAGCTAACTGTGAATCAAACCTTGGTCAAATTAGGGACAGAAAGGAAGTCTCTGAATGTAGCCTTGCTTCACCAGGGTGTCCTCTTCTGAATCACAGAACATAGAATATGATGCATTACACCTTTCTCAATTCCCTTATTATTAATATTAATATAAATACATAAGAAGAAGTTAATTCATTATATACAATGGATGCTATAGGGCATTGGGACTTAATTCTCTTGAACAACCCTCATTGAGAAAGGCTACCTGGGGTGCTAAAAAAAGCTCCATATCTTGGTCTGGGTCACGAATACACACATAAAAATCCATTTAGCTATATGCTGTATGTAAAATATGCTTCACAAAGCCAGTCAGATGGTCAACCAGCATCAGTGGTTTGAAGAATTGCTGAACCAAAATTGTAGCATACTAAACAACAAAAATAGAGAAAGTCATTTTTTAAATTGGGAAACAATATAACCTGACTTGGAACTTATTTTTTTAATTGCTAATTTATCAGTTGGTTTTCTCATCATTCAAGCTTTCATAAAAATATCTCTAGCTGGTTGAGAGCTAACAGACTTACTGCTCAGGATCTTTCAATAAGACTAAACCTGAAACATTTGTTTTTTCTCTGTAGGAGACCGAGGTTTTCCAGGAACAAAAGGATCACTGGGTTGTCCTGGAAAAATGGGAGAGCCCGGGTTACCTGGAGAGCCAGGACACCCAGGACCCAAGGTCTGCAAGAATTAAAACTCAGACTGTCACAGGGAAATGGAGGGGTGACCATAGTTGGTCAGTTAGGATGCCCCCACTAGGCAGGACACTCTACGTGTAGAAAATATCTACATATTTGTAGTTGATGAAGATATTAAATATTTTTAAAAGTTTCTCTGGAGCATCCTCCCTTTTAGAAAGGAAAATAGAAGGCATTAGAAGGCAGGTTTCCATTTCTTTCTTCCTTAAAAACTTCATAAACAGAGTATTTAAAATGGGAGAACTCTAGAAAGAAATGTGGGTACCTATGAGAAAAGCTATCAAAAGTAAAGACATCTAGATTTTTCTGTTTACACATAATTCCACGGTCTTCTGAAAAAAATGGAGACTCCATATCCTGAAGCATTATTAAGCATAATTTTATAGAAAAGTCTGCAACTAGAGTTTAAAAAGGCAAGTCAATGGAATGGTGGTGTCTGTGCAAAAGGGACTGAGAGCCTCCATAACAGAGAGGTTATTTTCAAGTAAATAGCCCTAAAGACAAGTCAGTATCAATGATGATTTGGAAGCATTATATAGTAAAACTAACATAATTTCTGTGCTATAGGGAGAACCAGCACTAGCCATGCCTGGAGAACCAGGAACACCAGGTTTTCCAGGAGAAAGAGGCAATTCTGGGGAAAATGGAGAAATTGGACTCCCTGGACTTCCAGGTCTCCCTGGAACTCCAGGAAATGAAGGGCTTGGTGGACCACGAGGTACAATAGCAAGTGTGATTACTTTTCTCCACTGTGAGCTCGGCTAAAATGCAGCAAACTGAATGTGTAGGTGCTCTAGGGGTGAAGAACTCTTCTCAAATAAACTTCTAGTTCAATCAATAGACTCTGTGGGACCTAATTTCCCATTCTTTGTTACTTCTCTACCTTTCTTTCTTCTTTCTTTCTTCCTTCCTTCTTTCCTTTTTCACCAGTGCCCTCTACAATTAATAGTATTAAACATAGTATTCAATATAGGTCTGATTTAGGGGGGAAATGTTACAGAAGAATGATTGGTATAGCAATACCAGAACCTTTAGTTTGGGCAGCTGAATATGTTCTTGGACTCTTCTTTTGCAGGAGATCCAGGGCAGCCTGGACCACCCGGAGAAAAAGGACACCCAGGAAGGTGCATAGATGGTCCCAGGGGAGCTCCAGGACTTCCAGGATTAAATGGATTGAAAGGGCAAGAAGGTAGGAGGACGGCCTTGAAACCAGTCACCAGCCGGACAGGTGACGTGGGCCTCCTGCTCTGCACTTTGCTGCTTACCATGGGAACTGTCCAGCAATAAGTCCTGACCACCATTCAGGGAGAAATGTTATTTCAGAAATGTAAACTTTGCTGTCATGGATTTGATGCACATGGCAGTGTGTGGCACCTATAGAGGAAGTTAATACAGTGAGTTGGTCTGTGTCTTTATGTAAGAAAGTGTGAACACTTTCATCTATCTGATCTAATCCATTTTAAAATAGATTAGACAGAGAGATATATATAGCGACAGAGAAAGAAAGATAGGTGTGTGTTTACATATATTTATATACATATAAACTCTCAGAAAACATTTTACCTTTAATATTCCAGAAGTATATTAAAGTATCAATTTATCCTTATTATTAAAATAGAATAAATGTATGCAAAGATACCAGTTTAAAAGATTATAAACTAAAATATGTAGTTGATTTGCTTTATACATGACATGAAAGAAAGGACATGACAATAAATCTAAATGACGGAGGCTGGATGTTCCGGACAATGAGAAACTTACTTTGTCATTTGGGTGCTCTCAACCAGACCTAGTGGACTGTTTCTGGGAAAAATTCTTTAGAATTCAGTTAATGTCTGTGGGCTATCAACTGCTTATATGTTCACAAATAAATTTTTGGCCAAGACCTTAATTGTCATAGTAGTGCAATTATTGTTTCCAGAAGCATCCAGAGTGAGTGGGCTCTGTATGTGTTCTGCAGGTTAAAGACTGAGACACAGTCAAAAAGTACAGTGCCAGATTGTGCCTGCAGGATTAGGGAATAGGTGTAAATACACTTTTATTACTGCATGAATCATTGAAACACAGAATGTTAAAGCCAGAAGGGATCTCAAAAATTTTATGGAGGGGGGCATCAAATAAATAAATAAATACAGAGAGAGAGAGAGACAGAGAGAGAGAGAGAGAGAGAAAGAGAGAGAGAGAGAGAGAGAGAGAGAAAGTGTGCAGTTTACCCAAAATCACACAGTTAAATATCTACAGCCATAAAATATTTCTGGAGTTGGTGGGAAAAGCATTTTTGTGTTAATTCATTTATTTATCCACTTGTCCATTTATCCATATATAGGCAGGAGAGGTGAAACAGGGCCAAAGGGAGACCCAGGGATTCCAGGCTTGGATAGGTCAGGATTTCCTGGAGCACCTGGACCACCAGGAATGCCGGGTCAGCGAGGCAAGATGGGACCACCTGGTCAAAAAGGATATCCAGGAAATCCAGGATTTGTAGGGCCACCAGGTATCCTTTTTTGTGTTTTAATGTTTCCTCTTATATCTTCTTCCATATTTTCCCCTTAAGGTGGCTCTGTAAACTGTTAAGAGGCATAGGCTTTTGATGCTATGTTTTTCTTTCAGTTAGTATAGGGTGGTGGGGGATGATCACATTTCATGATTACCCAGGATATGGCTATTTTTGCTCTGTAAGCCTTTTTATATACTATAATATTACTATAATACGTTTGCTAGTATTTTGTTAAAACTTTTTGCATTTATATTCGCAAGGGAGATTGGTCTGTAGTTTTCTTTTCTTGTGATGTGTTTGTCTGGGTTTGGTATCAGGGTAATACTGGCCTTATGGGACAAGCTGGGAAATGTTTCCTCCTCTTGTATTTTCTGAAAGAGTTTTTGAAGAATTGATATTCTTTAAACATTTGGTAGAATTCACCAGGGAAGTCATTTGGTAGAATTCATCATTTCTTTGTGGGAAGTCTCTCAGTTACTAATTCAGTCTCTTCACTTGTTATAAGTATCTTCAGGCTTTCTATTTCTTCTTGAATCAGTTTTGGTAATCTGTGCTTCTCTAGGAATTTGTCCATTTTGTCTAAGTCATCTAATTTGTTGCCATGGAGTTTTTCATAATATTCCTTTATAATCCTTTTTTATTTCATGGCTATTTTTATAGTTTACATGTTTGGGGAGAATATTCTAATAATTTCCTCATAACATGAGGACCTCACTGATCTCCCCTCCAGAGAAAAAGCCCAGAACAACTTAATCAGCAAATTATCCTTTTGTTCATATTACTGAGCTACTTTCATGTGCCAGCACTGTTCTAGGCTCTAGGGACACATCAGTGGACAAGTGTCCCTGCCCATAGTAGAGGAGCAATAACAAATACATTTAAATAGCAGTGCTGTGAAGAAAATAAAATAAAGGGATATAATAGAAAGCCATTAGTCAGGGGGTGTGAGGATGAAATGCTCCAAAACTTTAGCATATTCTAGTCTTATCCACAATTGTGACTTGCTACCAGTGACATCCACATAGATGAGGTAAAAAAGGCCATTTGCTGATCCATCTCTTAGACAAATACAGTTATTTTCCTATTTACAGAAACCATTCTTTCAACTCCCAATCTCACCTTCTAAGTATAATTCATTTTATTTTATGGAATATTTTGCTTCTCTCATCCTGTACAACACGTGCTGCTGGGTGTTCATTTGTTTCCACAGGTGAAAATGGAGTGGTTGGGATGATGGGCTATGCCGGAGCCACTGGCCCGCCGGGGCCACCTGGGAACCCAGGCGTCCCAGGACACAGGGGTAGGTGATGGAGTGTCTTTCCAGCTATTGGGAGGCAACAACAATGTCCATTATTTAGCAGAAAAATAAGTTACATTTCATTCTTTGGGGAAAAAATAGTTCTGAGAGAACAATATATTTAATTTTGTTGTTTTCTGTATCCTTTTCCCATCTGAATGGAATCCTGTTTTCTCCCTGCAGGCTGATACCACCACCCTTACATGGCTGCCTGTTTGGGCAAACTATTTATCAAGTTCTCAGCACTGTTAGCCCTTTTTGTTTGTTTGTTTGTTTGTTCTGTTTTATTGCAAGCACTGTTAACTTTCAAATCCCTATGAACCAAGGACCTGATGTTGTTACTCCTATCTGTTAGGTAGCCCTGGAATTCCAGGAGTAAAGGGCAAGAGAGGACACCCAGGAGCAAAAGGGGACCCAGGAGATAAAGGGAATCCGGGGCCTTCTCAGATAACCCATTTAAAGGGGGACAAAGGAGAACCAGGTCTAAAAGGTAAATCATTTCTTGCATTTAGAATCAGAACACCAGGCTGGGCACAGTGGTTCACACCTGTAATCCCAGCACTTTGGGAGATTGATCGCTTGAGTCCAGGAGTGCTAGGCTAGCCTGGGCAATAGACTGAGACAATCGTCTCTAAAAAATGAAAATAAAATAAACTTCTCAAGCTGAAATTGAAACCTCTACCCAAAATTCAACTTTATTCTGTTAATTACCAGAATAAATTTTTTCTGATTTTCATATAGTCAGTACAATCAACCTAAAACCAGATTTTACGAAGGCCTGCCTTGCAGTCTTCTTGACCAAATTTAATCCCAAGCAATGTTAGAAAAACAGAGAATTACTGGGTAAAATGTTACCTTTGCAGACTTTCATAGCAGGGAAGGAATACAAGAAAAATGTGTTTGCAATTGCAAAACCATATAAAGCTTTGAGAAATTTGCAATGAATTTTGAGAAATGAGATTGTATTCTGCAAATATTTATATCCTTGCCACTTAAAGATTTATAGTCTGAGTGAAGATTTGCTTTAAAAATTCTGCACAGGGTGCTGTAGACCATGATAGAAAGATTAACTGGAGAGTTAGGAAGGAAAAGCGTTTTGAGTAGTTCCCATTTAACCTGGTGCTGAAGACATAGTTTAGGTCTGGTGCAGACAGAGGATAGCAATGAAATAAAAAGTAATATGAATTTTATAAAGCTCTTTTAGAACTGGTGTAAGCCAAGATATGAAAAAGAAAATACTGACACAAATTTCCAGTCCTTATAAGCTGTCAGCACAGACACCACCTCAATATACTATTCTAGATTATTTAAGTAGGGTTAGAAACATTTCAAAAAAAAATATGCATTAGTATATCTATGCCTATCTAAGCCAAAAATTTGGCTCTCACAGCATAAATGCATAGCGAATACTAATTTACAATTAAAAGAATTCCTTTTGTAAAGTATAGAGGGACACATGCTATTTCTATGCTTCTAAGAAAATTATTTTACTCACCCAAAGTACAGTATGTATCGAAGCTGTTGTGTATGTTTTCATTTGACTTTTCAAATGCATAGCCAAGGAGCACAGATTTAACCAAACAAAAAGAGAGAGACAGACAGACAGACAGACAGAACATATTGTCTAGGCCTCTCTAATTTCAGTATGGTCCATTTTATTTAAATCTGAATTTCTGACTTAAAGATTTTCACTGCAAATGTGGAAGAGATATTGAGTGTCCAGATAAACATAGTCATTGTCCTGACCTGGAGTCTGCATGGGAGACTTAGGCATATATATGAAAAGATAATGAATAACACAAGGTGCAAATTAGTACTGTTACATTATTTAACAAAGATCTATGTAGCACTTACCATGTGGAGGAACTGTTGTAAGTTTTACAAAATATTGACTCATTTAATCCTTGCAACAACCCTAGGAGTAGGTACTGTTGTTGCTATCATCCCATTATACAGATGGGGAATAGTGAGGTCAAGTTACTTAATGTTGCTGTGATAGGAAGTAGGCGATGGACCTCACATTGACGTGGCTGGTTCCAAAGCCCACACTCGGCCTCGTCACTGTGCTGCCAGGTACCACTGACGGCGAGCCCTGTGGGAGCTGAGGGAAGCAGAAAACATAGTGACTAGGAGAGTCAGAGAAACCTTCATGAAAGAGGACTTAAATTATGAGTAGGATTCAGATAAGCAAATAAAACTCTTGGCTTAAAATCTTTCCAAGGCTCCCTTTGCTTTAAGAATTCAAACTTCTTAGACTGGCAAACAAGTTTCTTCACCACTTGTCCTTTGCTTAGCTCTCCAGCCACATCCGATGTATGTACTCAACCATTGTTTAGTGCCTGTGAACTAGCATTTTACTACGTCCTGAACACAGAGGTGAGCAAAGCAGCCTTAGTCTCCTAGTCACCATGAAACTTACAATTTGGTGGGTGGGGGAGACATTAATGGATCTGTACACATTTTCCCTATAGGCCAGGTAGTAAATATCTTAGGCTTTGCGGATCACATATGGCCTCCATTGCATATTCTTCTTTGGGTTTTGTTTTGTTTTTATAACCCTTTAAAAATATAAAAACCATCCTTAGCTCTCAAGCCATACAAAACCTATCCAGATTGGGCCCAAAGGCTATATTTTGCCAATCCCTAAAAAACTGAAGTAAATGAACACGCTAAACAATGTCTATTTTTAGATTGTGATAAATGACTTAAGTGGAAAAAACAAAGGTTGCGAAACAAAACAATCTACTCTCTGACACTCATTACTCCTTTGCACATGCTCTTTTCCTGCCTGGGAACCCTTCCCCATTCCATGCCTTCTCCACCCAGTTAGCTCTCAGTTGGTCAGCAAGACTGGGCTAAAAAATATCCCTTCTTCCAGAAATTCTTCCCTGGAGCATATTGTGCCCAACTCTATTGCAGAACTCATCTCACTGGACAGTAGTTTTTCACTTGGCTGTCTCCCCAAGTAAACACTGAAAACTTGGGGAAAGAGGACATGATTTATTTACATCTTCAGTCCTCAGCACAAGACCTATTAATTACTTAATCCATATGTGAATGAATCAATAAGAATATAAGCAGAAAAACAGCCAAAGGAAGTGAATCTGCTTGAGAAAAGGCACAAAGCCAGGCTGCAGACAGATGGTAGAATGCTTCATGCAGCCAGAGGAGTTCGTAATTTACTCTGTAGGTAACAGACATTCAGTAGAGATTTATGAGCAGGAGAAAAATATGATCAAAATCCTGTTTTAGGGAGAATAGAATGATGTCCTCGATGTTTATGAGCTTTCCAGCCATGCAGAACTGGATTCAAATCCCAGTGTTACAGCTGATTGACAGTGTGACTTTGGGTAAGGCCTTTGACTTACCTAATACTTAATAAATGATAATTTTAACACATGGATTGAGAATGGAATAGCCTAGATGAGAATAGGGCAGTAGATAGTGCTTTGTCTTTACTATATAAAAAGAGAAGAGGTATTTAGGCTTCTACTCTTTAAAATGTTTTAAAGAGTAAATATGATGATAATTGCTAGTGTTCATTGAGGACTAACTTATGCCAGGCACTGTGCTAATACTTTGCACATATTATCTGATTTAATCTTCTTCTTAAAAAGATAGAAGCCAATATCTGCCTGTGCTCTTAACAGATATGTTATGCTGTCTTACAATAATATCCCATCAGTTTGAACCAGGATGTGGATGAGTCTGATAAAATTCTAACCTGTATTTTTACTACCTGGTTTTTAACTTTAGGATTTGCAGGAAATCCAGGTGAGAAAGGAAACAGAGGCATTCCAGGATTGCCAGGTTTAAAAGGCCTCAGAGGACTACATGGGCCACCAGGACCACCAGGTATAGCTGATTCTTGAATAGAAATATCATATCTCAAGTTTTCCTAGATCTAAATGTAATAAAAAATTAAACTAAAATGAAGGTGTTTATAGTAGGCATATATTAACTAAAAAATATTAACTTATACATAGTTCCCTTTTCATCCTCAATATTTTATACTGGAATTGCTGGTATGTATTATAAATTATAATGTTTCACAATACCACATGTCAGAGACAAAAATTAGATAATGCTTTAGACGTTTTCAGATTTGCCTCTGTCTTTTTTTATGCAAGTTACTGAGTTTGCAAAATAATTTTTTAGATAATTATAGTAGCCCACTATCCCCCATAACCACTTCAGTAACAAAATATGGCAATAAAACTTCAGTGTGCAGTTGAAAATATATTACTATATGGTCACAGGAGCCTACCCTTTCCTGCTGGTGTTGGTCCTACGATGATTTTGATGTCTAAAATCCAGGCCCGCTGAGAGAAATCTAACTTGCTTTAGTTTCAGTGTTCCAAATCCCCACTTCCCTCCTTATCTGAAGGCAAAAGGGAAGCTAAACAAGTACCTGAACCAGCTGATCTGGCTGTTCTGGATTCATTCATTCATGCAAGCAACAAATATTTGTTGAGCATATACTGTGCCTAACACCTATGCAGGACATATGACTATTTATTTGTTCTCAAGGCCCCAGAGGAGATCTGGGCAGTATTGGGAGTCCTGGAGAACCCGGACCACGTGGCGTGCCAGGAAGCATGGGGAACATGGGTGTACCAGGTAATGCATAAGGTCCTCTTGTGAGCCTCTACAAGCTCATGATGGGGGCGCAACTTTAGATATTCTGTGTTGTATGTTGTTTTAGTTTTCCACCTGGTAGAAAGTTTATGTAAAACAACTAGATTTGCTTGTGGGCAAATGTACTGTGTGCATCTAGAATATGAGTAAGAACAAAATAAATATTGATGCTATATAAGAATCAAGCATTGTAATTACCTGATGTGTTTGTGATTCTGAAGAACCAACTTAAGAGAAGGGTGGTTTACACAAAGGTCAAAAGTAGAACACTTCAAGATCCCCATGTTTACTTATTTTACCTGATTTTTCCCCTAATTTCAGGTTCTAAAGGAAAAAGGGGAACTTTGGGATTCCCAGGACAAGCTGGAAGACCAGGCCTCCCAGGTATTCATGGTCTCCAGGGAGATAAGGGAGAGCCTGGTTATTCAGAAGGTACAAGGCCAGGACCACGAGGACCAACGGTATATATAGGCCACTGAAATATTTATGTTTTGGTGGTAGATTGAGCACCTTGAAATATCAACGAGTATCCAGATTCAGCGTGGGCGGAGAAAATTGAAACTATTACTGTACTTTCAGGCAGTTATTTGGATTTTTAAATCCTATCTCCACAACTGAGGATGCCTGACTATCACACAGATGTCAACTTCTGAAAGCCTCTTTCAGCCACCAAGAAATTTCTCACACTGTCCCTGCAATTTAAGTGTGCTGCCAGAAGGGGGCAGTGATTATAAGCCCACACACTTTAACAGGGCAGTAAGTTTTTTCTTGTGATACAAAGTGACCAGTCTTTGGTGTGGACTCATCCCACACAGACTTAGAAAAATAAATTTCCAAATCTTATAATCAAAAACACTTGTCTTATTAAAATATAACAAAGATACAAAATAAAATAACTTCAGAGCATCATTAGAAAGTGAACAAAGTCTAAAGATAAATACATTTATCTTTCTTAAATGTTTTAGAACTTTAAGTATTTTCATTCCATTACATAAAATATTTTTATCTTGTCTCAATGTTCTTGGTATTTATGCTCTGCCAAATTGAGGTTAGATGTTAAAGCCCTTGCTAGTGTGCTATATGAAGCAGCAACCAAATGTTTCAGTGGGGCTTGGTTGCTTTTTTATTTTTTTCCAGCCTTTCTGTGTACAGCAGTTACACTAAAAGCCAGAGATAGACCACTATAGAATAATTAATAGAAATTCCTATAAGCAGAGGTTGTTAACCTGGAATTCCATGGACCCCTAGCAAAATCTATGGGATCCCAAGAAACACACTAACCTCTTGAAATTAAATGCAAAATATTTCAAAGTGTTTTTGTAGGGGAGAGTATATATTTTCTACCATATTTTCAAGAGTATATGACCCCAAAACATAAAAATTGTTACTTAGGGAACCCTCTTCCTCTCTTTTGAGCCAATAAAATACCACCTTTCTTAAAGATTTTCACCAACTATGTCCTCAAGTAGTAATTGCTAAAACAAGAAAGAAAAACTTGTAGACACCACACAGACACAAGAAAGTAACCGTTTATTACTTGGAGCACAGACAAATTCCTTTTCTCTTTATATTTAGATTAAGTTCTCAGAAACTTAAGAGTCTCAGGAGGAGATTCCTTCCACTGAGATATTTTTCTCAATGAGGAATCCTATTTGAGTTAATTCACATCTAGTCAATTAATAGTTCCATTTAGATTTAGGGTTTTCGTAGGCAACCACCAGAAGAAATTTTTGAACCACGCATTGAACGAATCAGAGTAAAAGTAGCATATTTTAATTGGCTACAATAGAAATTTTCTAAGTGTCCATCAAACCCATATGTTCTGGTTTGTCATAAAACTAAAGTACAGATTTAATAAATATTAAATCATTGAAAGTTTTTTTTAACGTGATTAACAGACATTTATCTGGATGCATAGTATTTGTAGGACACATATCCATTTAGTCTATGCCTTTCTTACCCCCAGTTAGTCATCAAAATTTGTAATTATGTATCTATTGATTATTTAATGCCTATCTCCATACTGTCTCTGAAGCTGCATGAAGGCAGGGGCTGTATATATCATATATCTGTACATGTTGGTCATTACATCCTGGTAAGAGCTAGCTTCATGGGTATGCAACCTGTGCAGTGACAGAGGCCCCATGCTAAAAAGGACCCCATGCTTGGTTTAATGCTTTGCTTTCCCATCTTGAAATTCTTAAAAAATATTTTAAAAGGGAACCATATTTTCATTTTATGCAAGGCCCCACAAACCACGTAGCCATCGTGTTCCCAGCACCTATCATGGTGCTGGCAGATAGCAGACACTAAATACAAATTGATGAATAAATGAATGAATGAAGTTTATACTTAATTCTAATTGCATGTCTTGCTTATATGAGAATTTTAAAGGTCTCTGACTAAATTTAAGGGGGATCCAGGATTCCCAGGTGACATGGGAAAGAAAGGAGAAAGAGGGCCACCTGGCCCACCTGGACATTCGGGGCCTGCTGGACCTGAGGGATCCCCTGGAAGTCCCGGAAGTCCTGGCCACCCAGGTGAGCCTTGGCTTTACAATTCTGAAAGCCAAAAGCATTCATTACTCACAGTAGGGCCTTCACCTCCTGGAATCATCTCGGCAAATAGAAAGCCATTTATGCTTTCATGCTGCAGTTGCTTTGATTCAACTTTGAACTTCAAATTCTAAGACACTAAGAAACAGGGAGTTAGTCAGGAGGAGCCTGATTTTGTGATCAGCCCACTTGGTGGACTGAAATGTCAAAATCTGCTCCTATAAACAAAAATTTGAGTACTGCCTCAACAAATTCAGCCTAAAGACATGAAATGTTGGTTCATTGCACACTTGCACGATGTTCGTATTAGTTTGCTAGAGCTTCCATGACAAACACCACAGACCAGTGGCTCATACTGCAGACATTTATCTTCTCACAGTTCTGGAGGCAGAAGTCCCAGGTCAAGGTATTGGCACCGTGGGTTTCTTCTGAGGCTCCTCTCCTTGGCTTGTGGCTGGCGTCTTCTCCACGTGTCTTCCCTCTCGTGTCTGTGTCTCAATCCCCTCTTATGAAAACACCACTCAATTGGATTTCCAAGTCCCACCCTACTGACCTCATTTTAATTTAGTTTAATTACCTCTTTAACAACCCTGTCTCCAAATACAGAGACATTCTGAGGCGCTAAAAATTGACATACTCAGTTAGGACTTCAACATATGAATTTTGTGGGGGAACAAAACTCAACCTATAACCGTGTGTTCTGTATCTTTTCTTCTGACATATTTCCGGATTAAACTTTGGCTGTCTTTCTTATTAATTCCAATTGGGGTTTAAGTTTTTGCATTTTTTTTTTTTAAACAACTGCTGAACTATTGGGTTGCAGCTTCGGATCTTCCTCAAAGGCAATATTTAAACTAACTGTTCAAACACTGAAAGGGTCAATAAATTTGCAGTTAACTCACAATTAAAACAATAAATTGGATATTGAGTGGTCCATGTGGTTAGTGTACATACACCTT
This sequence comes from Indri indri, assembly GCA_004363605.1. Lineage (NCBI taxonomy): Eukaryota > Metazoa > Chordata > Mammalia > Primates > Indriidae > Indri > Indri indri. Next base: position 31,810 of record RJWJ010017218.1, read on the forward strand.
TGAAAATAATTCAATGTATCTCTGCTGTGGTTCCCTGGGGAGACAGCAGCCAGGTCCAGAGCCTGGGGCGACCTACAAAAAAGAGCTCTTTAAGGCCAGCTTGAGCACAGGTGACTGTAAGAACTGATGATTTCTGGCATTATAATCATTTATCTTTTGGTGTTCCTTTTTCCTTCCCCTCTCTCTTCATTTCTAGGACAGCCAGGTCTTGATGGTGATTTGGGTAATAAAGGAATCAAAGGCTTCCCAGGCCTTCCAGGAATAAAAGGCCTCCCAGGTTTCATTTTTTTACTTTCTCTGTGTCCTTTTCATGAGGGAGGCACGTTTCTGCTGAGGTTAGAAACCCTGTACACCTGCTGCTGTATAGAAGGTAGCTCCCAGTTACTCAGTACCCAGACAAAAATGCAGAAAAGTGGGGTTACATGTTTCTACCCAATTCAAATATCTGCCAGCCTAAATATTCCAAAGTGATAATCCACATGATAGTATTAATCTGTGCATACTTTTCACTGGGTATTTAGCGTCACATAACTACAGTTCTAAAAAATGAGCACCTTTAATAAAATCCCACAAATCTCCCTGGTATTCACATTAAACCATTGGCAGGAAATAAATCCTCTTTGTATGCCATGGTGTTTGCTATTTTCAGGCCTTCCAGGATTCCCCGGATCTCCTGGACCAGTGGGTATGAGAGGTAACCAAGGACACGATGGCATTCCTGGTCCGCCTGGAGAAAAGGGGGAAACAGGTATAACTTGCTCCTTGTCTTTGATCTGCCAGTTTTATTTTGGATAGAATCATTAGTGACATTGTAATCTTTCCCTTCTCTAAAGATTCTTCTCTGATAGAACTAATTAACCTTAACATGTTAGTGTGTGATAATTAAACTTCCTTCACATATATATAATGTAATGACATTAGCCAAATATTAATTTACCAAAATTATCTCTTTCAGGTTTACTGGGGGCACACCCAGGCCCAAGAGGGAACCCCGGTGCTCGAGGTAAGCAGTCCTTCCCTGACTTGATGGTACAGTTTCATATGCTCGATACATAAAATCAACCTAACCTAGTGAATTAAAGAAGTCCCAATGGTCATATAGGATATTTATCATCTTAGTAATCAATTCAAGGTGTTTAATTATTACCAACCCAACAAAGGAAACTAATTAGAAACTGTGATCCAATTTTGGAATTTCTTTCTATGAAATCTTTAAACATAAAAAGGATTCTGATATATTTACTTTGTTGTTGATGGTTCAAATCTATCACCTCCTGAAAGGAGAGAGGTGCAGTGGATGGCCTCCCAGTGAGCATCCCTTCCCGCTGTCCACAACACAGGAGGGATCCTTTCCCACCTTGTTACCGTCATAAGTCTGCCTCCAACTCCCAGCCCCGGGTTGTGGTTCATGCTATCGTTTATTAAGGGCCACCCAGCAACTCTCTCAACATCTCAGACACAGCAATTTTCTGAACACGTCATTCAAAGTAGAGGCAAGTTTTTTGTTTGAAAGACTGAAGTCTGCATTTCTCA
>RJWJ010017219.1:0-33154 GCA_004363605.1 Indri indri
ATTTGGAAAAGCAGGAAAGTGTCATGGAAAATATAATATGCAAACTGGTCCTAGAGAATACTGTTAACATTGGAATCTCTTTAAAATAGTTTCTACATATTTAAATGTAAACATGCAAAAACACGTTTGAGTGTTTATACATAAACCTGTAGGCATTATTTATACATCGAATGCTAAAATCTAAATTACATTGTTTCACACAATTGAGTTCATACTGTAAATAATACTTTGCATTATTCATTCTTCACTTGATATCGATCTGTGAGCATTTTCTCAGGATATTAATAACGTTTGGAAACTTTTTTCAATAAGTTTCAGGCATAATTTTCAATCATTGCAAGTATTTTAAATTTGCATATATCTGTTCAGATATACTTCTGAATTTATTGTTTCTTTTTAAATCTATTTTAAATAGTGCTAAGAGAAACATCTTTGTATATAAATTTTTGTACACAATATAAATTCTTTCTCTAAAATGGAGTTCTGGAAAGGGAATTACTTTGTTAAAGAGGATAACTTTTCTTAAGGAACTAAACAAATATTTCCTACATTGCTTTTCAGAACACTGTACAACATTCTGTCCATCACCAATATATGAAAAAGTCAACTCCAACTCACTCTTGTGCACACTGAATATCATCATTAAAAATAAATATTTGTGGGCCGGGTGCAGTGGCTCACACCTGTAATCCTAGCACTCTGGGAGGCTGAGGCGGGAGGATCATTTGAGCTCAGGAGTTCGACACCAGCCCGAGCAAGAGCGAGACCCCATCTCTATGAAAAATAGAAAGAAGTTAGCTGGATAACTAAAAATATATAGAAAAAAAAATTAGCCGGGCATGGTGGCGCATGCCTGTAGTCCCAACTACTCAGGAGGCTGAGGCAGGAAGGTGGCTTGAGCCCAGGAGTTTGAGGTTGCTGTGAGCTAGGCTAATGCCATGCCACTCTAGCCTGGGCAACAGAGTCTCTGTCAAAAAAAAAAAAAAATTAAATAAATATTTGCTTGTTTAACAATTTAAATAATATATCTTTTATTTCAATATGTAGTTCTCTGATTACTTCCATAGTTGGAATTTTTTCCTACATATTTCTCAACAATATGTTTTCATTCTTATATAACTTATCTATAGTTGCTCCTTCTTATCTTTTTTATTTATCTATAGTAGTTTTTTATATGTAAGTTTCGACCATGTTTTCTATAAATTTTAAGAGGGACTTTTTTTAGAATTCAGAGAATGAGTGTAAAGTCCTTGACTTTGTAACAGTACTTTTGGGTGTTTAGAGATGTTCTGATTTATTTCTAAGCTCTTGGCTCTGTTAGAAACAGTTGATGCTAGTGAAAAAGTGACTTCCATAATTGCATGCTGTATTTTTTTCTGAAAAATAATTGTAGGTTGGATTGATGCTTTACTAAAACAGTTGATTTTTCTGAAAACTTTTCAAGGATATAAGATAAATTGGGTTTTTAACTTATTTTTAGTTCAGCTGTGTATTTTCAGCTGCTGTCTACTATGTGCCAAAAAACATGATCTCAATTTCTGGTATGGTATATCAATCTCAGAGAGATATGACGAGGGATCAAGTATCCGTCTTCAAAGTTTTTACATTTTTTATTATATCAATTTTCTTATTCTTACAAATAGTAATCCATATTATACGCTTTGGCATTTATTGACAATTTAAATATATGTTTTAGTAGTACGACTCAACCTTTTATACAAACATCCTACAGAATTATTTTTAAATAACTATAGAAGAAATAAGAAATAGTCTCAGGTTTAAAGTTGCAGTGGAATAATTAAGAACAGCGGTTGCTTCAAACGGACTTTCAGAGAATTACAATTATGCACCATGAAACACTACACTTAACTTTGTAATTAAAAATGCATTTCTTTATTCAGAAAATAATTACTTTATTTTAGAAGGAGAAGAAGTTGACCAAACCAAATTCCATAGAATCTAGTGAACTTCTCACTGGTTCCAATTTTACAAAGGTATCTGAAAACCTTATATACGGTTAGTTCTCTTACTAAAAAGATAAAAGCACAAAGTAAAGGAAACTCATTTTTAAAAAATAGGGGTGGGGACATCAAGGTCTTAATAATGACTTTAATGACTTTGAAAGTATTTAAACTAGAAACAAAAAATAAGAAAATAAAACAACTTTTTGTGAAAGGAATAGATTTTTGATTTAAAAAGCTACATGCAGAATGGGTTTTATGTGGAAAATTTTAGTAAACCTAATTCTGGCAAACACTGTCCTACGTTGATAAACCTGGTGGCCAAATTCTAACAATGAGCCCTGAGTGCCTGCTTAATTTTCTCAAGGTAGCGTGTGGCCGTCCATCTTCTAAAATCATACCACTTTTATTCAAGCCTCTCCTCTCGGAGATGCATACAATTCTTTTGCAAATCTTTGCTTTCCCTCAAATTTATGACCCTTGACAGGGAATCTGTGGGTGGCTGGGAGCATCTGGTCTGCGGCCCTCCCTCTCCCAAACAAGAGAGGCAGCGAACAGTTCCGCAGTGTCCAAATGCAAACCCCTCACCCGGTGACGGAGCTGCTCCATGTATATATTCATGGCTCACACTCAATTAGGGACCCAGGGAAAGCGGAAAAGCCGGGCTCGTCTTGTCAATCTCAGAAGAAAATGTCTCCTGAGTGTTACCTCATGTTTCATTAGGTTGATTCAACCAAGGCTAGACTATTTTCCACTTCCTGTGCCACCCCTTCCCTGGACACCATGCTTATTGTCACCAGCTGCCACTTTTCCAAGGAAGGTGCTTTTGGTGAGGGAAAGTGCTGTAGGAAGATTCATATGAACACGTTATTGTTAACTTGCAGATCTAAAGATATTTTCCCCCCTGAATAGCTGTGTACACATCCCAAACAGGTACTGAATAGGACGGTAAGTCATTTTCCTCAAGCACCATGGACTCGTGTTGGATTTAGCACAGCATCACACATATTCAGCACGTATTTGGAATGTGGCATTCTGCTCTGGATCTGTGGAGTTTGGAGCAAATCAGGTGACTCAGCTGTTCACACCTCTTTGTTTAAAAGAGGGATGATGGCAATGCTAGGGGAGGGGTATCTGTTGAGCTGCCAGGGCTGCCAGCGAAGACGAGTGCTTGCTCTGGGTGGGTCCTGTCCCTTCCCCTCTTCTCTTCGTTGTCTTGTGCATCTGGTTGTGCCACCCGCTTCCTCACCTGCACGGAGTGGGTGGGGAACCCTGCGGGGAACGGAATATCCATGAACAACACCCGTCAGTGCTGTGCAAGGGGCAAAAGATGAACAGTGTTGGGGGAGGAGGCAGCAGGAAGGGCCCTGAAAGCAGAGATATTGGAGCAGGCAGAAAACAGGAGGAACAATTTCTCCTATTGGCAGTACAGTTTATAGTTAACTGGCATATCCGTCAGTTAACAATAATTTATCGTATATTTCAAAATACCTAGAAGACAAGAATTGGAATATTCCCAACACAAAAAATGATAAATGTTTAAGGTGATGGATATGCCAGTTAGCCTAATTTGATCATTACACATTGCATGATTGTATCAAAATATCACATGAACCCCCAAAATATGTACAGCTATTATGTATCCATAAAAAAGAGAAAAAATCATATTGTGATGAGGGTTGCACAACACTTAAACCATTAAACTGTACACTTCAAATGGGCGAATTATACAATAAGTGAATTATATCCCAACAAAGCTGTTTTTAGAAAAGAAAGAAAATAGGAGGGAAAGAAGAAAAAGAGAAGGGGAAAGAGAGGAAAACCTGCTCTTCATTTAGGGGTAGACGCGGAGGTGGGGCAGATACAAAGCACCTCTCAGGGGGGCTGCTTGCCTGGAAATCTGGCTAAAAATGGCAGCTCCTCGGCCAACCCTGGCCCATGCTCTCTCCCAGGCACAGAAGATAGCCGAAGTTTGTTTTCTCCCTGGCTACCTCCTACCCTAACCCTCCCTTTCTTTTGGCTTATATTCCTGTTGACTGCCTTATATTTGTTTTTTTAAAAAAATTAATAAACTAATCGACCAATCATTCGTGAATTATGTTTGCTTTTTATGTTTGCAGCTCCAGCCTGATCCTGTCGGTGACCACTCCCATCTCCTCTGTACCTCCTGGGGAGGGGGGCTTTGGCGGGGATGGGGTGGTGTCTGGGTCAGGTGAACAGACAGATATCAAGGCAGGGTTCAGCCCTGTTGCTTAACTGGCTCTTAGTCACGGTATCTAACTTATTTTGATATGTTAAACAACATTAAAGAATGTATGAGATTTTTACATTCATAAAAATGGGCCAAGAGTTTAAAATAAATGAATAATGCTGAACTACAGAATTGGAGCAAGCCGGCCAACTAGTCCGGGGAAGGAAAACCCGGGCCAATGCTGATGAAAGTGGAAACTTTAACCACTGCGAATGTATCTACTTCATTGTCTTCTGTGCAAAGTTATACCCGAGAACCAAGGCTAGTTATTTAACTTCATGTAAATAACACGCCCCTCACCAGTGTTTATAGCGTGCTGACCAATACTGAAGATGGAAAATCTTCATGGCATAACTGCATTAATTCTACCAAAGGGCTCTGTGTTCTATGCTTTGCAGACTATCCTTAGGGTAAGTTTTAGAGAATTTTTAAATTGTGTCTCATTGTCTTTCTATGTTAAAATTCAAAATATTTACTATTGAGGAAAAATAATAATTAAAAAGTACACTTAAGATTCAAAATCAGAAAATATTTTTAAAATACTCCTCCCAAAGATTTAGTGGGTTTCGGAAGGCAGAGTTGAGTTCGTTGGGTTTTTAGGATTCACAAGGTAAAGACGAGATCTGTTAATCTTCCCGTGAAAACGGAAGCATGCCTTATGTCACCAGTTCTCATCTGCTCCTTGAGGAAAGTCAGCCCCACTGGCATGCCACGCCAGCTCTCCTCCAGAATCCCCATCACACGCCCGGACTTTGATAAATGGAATGTTAAAAAGAGAAGTGCATGCTTGACTGGAGGCAAGAATAAGACAGCAGGCTGGGCAGCCCGGACTGGAGCCACGGCAGGCCAGGGGGACAAAGGCCAGCTGATGTGCACTTGGAAGAGACAGAGTAGCGCCCAGCAAAGGAGCCATCTGTAGCACAGGTGCGGCACATGCAGGACTCCAGCGCCACCTTCCTGCACCACATTCCTGCACCCTCAGCGGCCAGGCGAGCAAGGCAGTCCTGACCTGTGCTCTGATTCTGTAGTTGGCTTCACTCCAGGATCATGGCCTGTTTTGTTTGTGTACAAAAGAAACACAAAGGGGAAGGGAGCTCCCTAATATGCAGGTTTGTGTTACTTCATTGCTTGTTAAAGTGTCCTGGGTCAAATCTCTAAAACATCAATGAGATTCAAATGAAAGTTAATTCAGCTCTATTGAGGCCAATTATGTACTTGGTTACTGTGGGTGATGAGAAGATGACCAAGATATTGACTCTACTTGCAAGACGCTTACAGTTTAGTGGCAGAGATAAGACCCAAATACTGAAAAAAATCATACTAAAAATAACACTAAAAAGCTTAAATGACATTTTAAAAGTATCATCTAGACAGTTTCTGATTTAGGAACATCTAACAAATTACTTGTGTGCATAAACCCTTCATTTTACTGTAGAAACGATTACCATCCCCAAAACTTTTGGAGAGCCAAGGTTCCCCACAGAGGTCCCCAAAATCTCCTTGACAAAATCCTGGGGTCCTGGAAAAAGCTTCTGGAGTCACTTAGATAGGCAATTTCAGCTTCCTTGGGGAACAGTTAGTTTGTGGCATCCCAAATCAAAACTCAGAGAACATATTCACATAGAAACAACATATAAACAGGGCCCCATTCAAAACTAAGGTTAATACAGTGTTATATTGAAGTTAAATAATAATCTGTGCTAAATAGCTATTTGGAAACTAACTAGGAGAACAACCTTCATTTACAATATTAATTTTATTATTAATAAAAAATGTATTCCCAGTACTGCATAGCCGGCTTCTTTGCAAATACGCTTTGTAGGAACCAGCCCCTGTATAAGCCAGGGCTAACTGTGAAAGAGATGTCACAGGAGGTCTTTGATTAATTGCCAAATTAATAGCACCAGCCAAAATTGTTATTATGGCTCAGAGGCAGAAATATCTCACTTTCACCTGGGAGGTGAGGAAGAACGAGGCTCTGAGGTCTGGGAGACCAAGGATCCCAAGGTATTGCCGTCTAGCTCATTGATGGTGAAGGCAGGTGAAGTGCTTTATAGCAATCCAGACTCAAGAGGGAAAAGGATTTGTAGAAATCAGTAGCCAGCAAGTCCTTCCAGGCCCTTTTCATTCTACCTTACTTTTTCCTTTAAAAAATAGTCAAGGAAGGGTGAAATTCAAACAGTAATAATTAAGGACCAATGTCTCCTTTGGGAAGCAAAGGCCCAGATACAAAATTTTACATTGAAAATTGATATAATATCGGTTTTCTATGAGCTAGTTGATATACATATTTCCTAATGCTGATTATACCCAAAATTAAATAGCCAGAATAATTAATTATTTCGGGAGAAACTCTTTGTCCAGTTTGTCCCTATTTGTATATTACCAGCCTGTTATGAGTCACAGGGCCAGGGACTCCTGTTGATTTCAGCGTCTCTCATGGACGCCCAGTGGCCTAAGAGTTAGCGGGGACACTTCTGCCTGCCCATCTAGGGAGTGGTCACCATCCCGGGGAGAACAGGCGCCCTCTGTGTCTCATCTGGCGGTGCTCTTCACCCCGTAGCGAGGTTACTTATCTATTAACAGGACAAGAGAGTGCTCTTGGGAAGATACCAGCGGCCTCGCACTTCACTCTCTCACATCACAGAGCTGTTCGGAAGGATTCTTTCTGAAATGGTGCTTCTTATCTTGTTTTACTTTGAAACCCCTTCAAAGCAGAGTTCTGACCCAGGCAGCACTGCGGTGTAGATGTGAGATAAGTTCTGCTTCACGGAGCAGAGCCCTGGGCTCTGTGAGTAGGGAATGCGGGTTCAGTGCGCTGGTGAGTTGGTTTCCCTGTTAGCCACTTTGTGGGCGCAGTCTATACTTCAAAAACCACAGCCAGATCAGTTTCACCGCTTGGAGTCTCTTCTGGATTTTTGAGGTGGAATTCCACATCAGCAGTTTTGTGAAAACTTTTTTTTTCCCCCTTTCAAATAGGGCTGGCTCTTTTACTGAGATTTGTGTCTGTTTTTTTTTTTTTTATTTTAAAACTTCGGTTTATCTCAAAAGCTGTATCTATGGTGTCCACACACAAAGTTTTGTAAATGAAGTTGTTTTATAATTGTGTGCCAATAAATAGGCATTTTCGTGGGAATGATGCTTTCATGTGTTTCGCTAAAGGTTAAAGTGTATGTATATGAGAAATAAATCTTGAAGAAAATATATTTAAAAGATAAAATCCTAACATATTGTCAGCATTGACCTATTTAGCTATATTACAGCATGGCTAAGAAAAAGTAGGTTCATTGGCCATCTGTGATATGTAGCATTTTCAGGTTATATTAAGAATTATCACTGCTATGTGTTGTTAATGCGGTTTATCTAGTGCATAATTGTAGAATGCTACTTTAAGGTCAAATCTATTAGTTTTTTAAAAAACAATAATTAGGAATTCTTTTTCAGCTCTCACGCAGAAATTTTTGCTGCAAGAAAAGTATTTCTAGAAAATGGCCAATTTACTTCATTCCTATTAGCAGCTAACACTAAAAAAAGAAATGCAAATGTGACTACATCTTGTGACTGGGTAACTGGAAGTAGACACATTCCGGCAGGAAAGAAATATTGACAAAAGGACCCATTTTGGTGACTTGTTTGTGTTTTTGCTTCAGTCTTATTTTGAATTTAAGTATCTGCCGTGAGGTGTGCGCGTGATTCCCGGTTGGGAAAAGCTCATTTAGCAGAGTACTGGGGCGTTGTTGCTTGCAGTGTGGTCCATGGGGGTTCTCAGACAGTTGACAGAGGAAGATGCTTCGGCAAGGCGGAAGCTCTAATTAGCTCAGCCTTCTCTGGTGTCATAGCTGGCAGCCCTGCTAAGACAAACAGGCATGATGGCTTGCACTTCCTCCTCATAAAAAAAAAAAAAGTCATATAGAAAGAAAGAGAACCCCAGGCTCTTCTGGACATTAAAATTAGCAAAGCAACAAAGTCTAATTCTCACTGTGATTTTAAGTTGTTTTTTGCGTGGCTTAGAGATTTTGGTGACATCTCCGTAAATGGGAAGAAAGGGAGGAGGGGCCATGCTAAATTGGTCTGCACAGAACCTCACAGCAATCCTACCCCAGGAAATCCCTTGCTTAAGTAGAATTTGGAAGCATGGTTTTTGCTGCTTTTGCGTTATTAAAATGATGCAAGACAAGCAGGCTGGACACATTTTGGAGTTCTGGGTCAGGTGCACCACCGTTGTGCGGGCAGCTTAAAAAACCCATCACAGTAAAAATGTCGATTGAACAGGAACTAATCCAGAAAGGAATTAGTAAACCTGATGTGTTTTTACAAGGTGTTTCAAATTGATTGGCTAATCCTAATAACATCTGGACTGAGGAAATACAGAGAGTAGCCCCATGGAGGTTGCAACTAACTTTGGATTAGAACTCAGCCAGAGTAATTAGTCCACTAAACCAGAAAAAGCAATGAGAGAATTTGTTATATTGTACTTGGTTGACAGATTGCAAGTGATGCTTCATTTTAGGGGAAAATGAATTTAAAGTGTTTTAAACCCAATTAAGGTACACTTTGAGCCTTTGCATTTTGAGCATTTAAAGTGTTTTAAACCCAATTAAGTTAGACTTTGAGCCTTTGCATTTTTTTTTTTTTATTTTTTTTTATTTGAGAGCCTTTGCATTTTGAGCAAGATAAGCAGAGTGGCTTCTGGGCCTCTGTTTCATGATGCTGTTCAAATGGGAGCATTCTCCACTTCTTTTTATTTATCTGGCTTCTATCATCCTTTAAGGATGAACTCAAACGTTATCTCCTTCATGAAGACTTTTCTGCTTATAAAAGTAGCTATGATTTACTGCTAAGCACTTTATTTCACATCTTCACTACAACTCTGTGAACATTTTAAAGATAAAAACGGCTGGGATTTAGAGATGATTTTTTTCGAATGAATGTCAGAGTCAGAATTCAAACTCATGAATGTTCTGAGCTAATGCACATGTTTTCTGAAAAAGCAAAGTTTCCCCCAACCCTAGGTTATGTAATTCATCTATCTTTGGCTTTCATCTTGATCATTGTTTAAATATTTTTACATGCAATTTATCAATATTGCAATTCTTTGAAAGCAGAAACTATAGTTCTGTATCTAATGAAAGCTTGCCCGTAGTTGGCACAGTGTACAAAAGATAGATAGATATTTAAATACTGGTGATATGACTTTATTATTTTCAAAAAATAGAAAAGGGGCTTATATGTTGTGGCCAATTCTTATTCTTACCACAACTGATATGGCCCATGTGTGGTATGAAATGTAGAAACTGTTTTTGTTTTTTTTTTTTTTTTTTTGCTTAATCCTATTTTGAACATTCCCAATGTGGTCTTTATAGGATCTTCACTCCAGGTCTGAGAATAATCTTTGAGGGGCTGCAACACCTTGTATGAAGAGACTGCCATGGAAAAAAGCTTATTAAGCAAATAAATAATTGAATGCAAAGATAATCCTTACATGGAGAGATTACACTCCCTTATGATGGAGAAAATCTTTTCTTTCTGTAGCCAGCCAGCTTGCATCCATGAGAGTGCAGTTTCATCTCCTTGTAGAGACATTTCTGGCTAAACATATTTTAACAGCACTGCTAATCTCCACTTCTTGAACAGAAAATACAATTTGGGGGCTGGTGGGATAGCGGTGCTCTTCTAAGATTTCTATTACATTTGTGACTGTGTTGATGGTCATCTTCCTTATCTTTAAACAGAATTTACTACGTTTACCTCTGAGTGAATTTCCTTTCTCTGTAGAAATGCTATATTGGTAGTGGTCATCTTTTCCTGGACAAATGTCAAAATCTACTTAGTAAGGAAACATCAATGGGAAGTGTTTCACTTAAAAACTGCAGATGATCTTGAAGAATGTAGTTAATAATACAACCAAAGGCAATATGAAGTTTTGCTCCCAGAGTTAAGGTACAATCTGCTATGAATCATTTGGCATTCAGTGTGTTGGGATAGGGTGGGGTGGGTAAGCAAAGAAGAATGGCTGTATAATGATGCTTGTTGTATGCGGTAGGGAGGAAAGGAGTCAGTGTCTGGCGTGCTGCATAGTTGTGCGGCACAGATAGCTAGCTCAATTTATTTCACTAACATCTAGGATACATTTGAAAAATGCAGTCAAGAGAGAAATAAGCCCAAATATTACCGCAGCTCCATTATCCTTCATATATCTTACATCCCACATGGGCAAAGGAACATTGGAGATGGTCCACCACTTAGATCCCTAAAACTAATAAAATCATAGAATGTCAGAGTTGCAAAAGATTTTAGAAATCCTTTAGGTCAGATGATTTTTGGGTGCGGGGATATTGTTGATTTTCATGTCCTAGGTAAGAATCCCCTCAGATCTTTCAGTTGTGATATAATTCCGGTACAAGGTAAACTAAATAGCATTGGTTCAGAGTAATGGAATCATTCATACATTCACTCATCCATCCATTCATCCAACAAATGTTTGTTGAATGACCACTTTATGTGTCAGTTTCTGCCCCACTAGTTCCCAGGGATGTAACCATGAATGAGTCAAGGGCTTTGCCCTTGGAAAACCTGGAGTCTAGCATTACAACTCCACATGTAAATATTTCATTCTGATACTACATACTACTTGTTAAAAAATGAGTGCTTACAAAATGCTATGGAAACACAGAGGAGGGGATAATTTCTTCTGCTTCACATAGTCTTTTAGAAGAGGCAGCATTGGAATTAGGATTTAGAAGACGAATGTATGCTCATCAGTTGGAGAAAGGAGGGAAACAGGAATGGTATTTCAGGCAAGAAGAAGAGCTAAAAATACACGGTGAGCTATCAAAACAATAAATAATTTGATGCTGCTTGAAAGCAGATAGGAAGATAGAAATGATATTTGTCATTTAACCTAAGACTTTATTGGTCATGTATGGTGCAATTATTTTGGTGTATACGAACACTGCATACCCCGTTTCTTTTTTTCAGTCTTGGGCAGGAAGCAGTGCTTATTTCCAGAACCCCGAGGTATGTTATGTAAACAGCTATGGCAGCTTTCACAAGAACCTTATTTTCCTTGATTTAGGTAAACAGGAACCAAATCCTGACACATTATCAAAAACAAAGACAGCTGGCAATAATCACATTCTACAAATACACAGCATTTTTGACATTTTCTTTTTTTAAAGAGATTAAAGAATAAAAAGTGCCACGTTTCCTAAATAGATACTCTTGACACTGAATTATGCTACATCTCCCATCTTTTCTTTATAACCCATTGGAAACCGCATCTTTAGTTCATGTTTGCACTTTGATTTACACAAATCCTACTGTGAGAGTCCTAGTGTTCCATTTGACATTGAACTTTAGAGTTTAAGTTGGTGGTAAAGTCACAAAATTAAACAAAACAAAACAAACAAAACAGCAAAAAAGTACTTAGCCAAAAGCAGACAGCCTGGCCTGAAACTGAAGGATTTTTAACTGTTCAGCCTTAAGAGAGTTGTGAAAAACGTGATGGCTTTTAAGGACAAGTAGCAAATTTAAAAACAGAAGAATAAAACCTCATAACATTTCTTTAAGACAAACCAGTACACTTGGGAGCCATTTGCATCTGATTTTTGTGTTTGTATTTTCTCTTTGAAAAGATACTTGGCAAAATGCCTGTAGAATAGTACCTAGGAAGAATAATTAAAACCATTTCCGTCAGCCTTTTTTCTTCATTTATAATAACTGAGCCATCCATTCTGATTAGATTCAATTCTCTTGCTGTAGTACGTTTGCAAAGGTCAAGGCTCTGCCCAACGGTACTTTTATTTAAATAAAGCCACAAGTTTATTTCCATATTGTTCCAACTTTCAAGAGCCCCAGTGGTCCCCAGCTTCTTTTAGCACTGGATTTCTGACCCCCAGCCAGCATAAAACTTGATGTTTTGAAGACAATTATATGTCTTCACCAGAAATCGCATGTGCCCATTCGTTATTTTTTCTTTTAAATGCTATTTTAGAGGAGAACCATAAAAGTGGTCAAAGAAATAGGATGGCTGGTAGAAATAAAAACTTAAGAGGCATGTAGGCGTGACACTACTCCCACAAGCCCAATCCAATGACTGGAATATATCACGCAAAAGCATAGTTGTCACATATGAAGAATCTGCAGAATTGCCTAAATTTTCCAGTTTGCTTTCTTCAAATAGAGCCTTCCCATCACAAAATGCTTTGCTTTGGTTTTATTTCCCATTAGTTGTATTGCTTATTCTTTAATCCCATTTTAAAATTTTCTTGTGACAAAAATTGTATGTACCTTTAAGAATCATCCATTTGTCCGGTATGGTTATCATCTACCCCCTAAACCTGCGGTCCCCAAACCCTGGGGTGTGGACTGGTACTGGCCTGTTAGGAACTGGGCTGCACAGCAGGAGGTGAGTGGTGAGCCAGCAAGTGAAGCTTCACCTGTGTTTACAGCTGCTCCCCATCGCTGGCATCACCGCATAAGCTCCGCCTCCTGTCAGATCAGCAGCGGCATTGGATTCTCACAGGAGTGCCAACCCTACTGTAAACTGCGCATGCGCGGGGTCTGGGTTGCTCGCTTCTTATGAGAATCTAACGCCTGATGATCTGAGGTGGAGCTGAGGTGGTGATGCTAGTGCTGGGGAGCAGCTGCAAATACAGATTATCGCTAGCAGAGAGGTTCGACTGCACAATAAATGTAATGTGCTCCAATCATCCTGAAACCATCTCCTCCCCCAACCCCCTCCGTGGAAAAATTGTCTTCTATGAAACCAGACCCTGGTGCCAAAAAGGTTGGGGACCACTGCCTTAAACATATCCTAGGCCAGTTTTGTAATACATGCGTGGAACATACTCACAGCCTTCTTTAGTGGTGTGGTTAATAAGTACTTATTAACTTATTAAAGAAAGAAAAAGGACCCTCTGATCTTTGCATCAATTTCCAATCTCTCCAGTGCTCTAGTGACAACAGAGCACTGCTCTCGGTCCATTTATTTCCATTACATCATCCTTGAGGCCTGATGTCCTTTTGTTTATTTGACAACTGGCAAATACTATGCATGACCAGGATACAATTTTATTTTACTGTTACTAGTGAACAATACTCACTGTGCTTGATCTAAGCTTGTAGTTTTTCTTAGGTGGCTCTCAGTGACCTTTAAGACAAGCTTTACAACCACATGCAATAAACAAGGAGACATTCTTTGGGTAAAATTACTTCTTCCCCACATACATGCCTTCATTTGCTCCTTGGGTTTTTACAGAAATATGACACCTTTCAATTCCAGTAATGTTACTTTTCGATCAGGCCATACTTGATTTGAAAACAGTGATTTTTTTTTAAAAGGAGAATTTGCCAAACCAGAGTCATCAGTGGCTCCCCTTGGAAATCTAATTTTGGAAAGGTTTGATGCTTAAAAAATATTTATGCTATCATAATTTTAAAAGATTTGACACCAAAGTATGTTCTTAAACAAAGGAAGTTAGAAATTTTTTAAAGTGAGAAAGTCTGCCAAATAGATACTAGAAAGACTATTCCAGAACAGACCACCAATGAGCTTCTGTTGATGTTTCTTTGATGTTCAGTTGGTATCCCTGAGCAGAAGAGGAAATCTCACCTGCCAGAGGCAGTGGCAGTGTGACGGGATGGTTACATAAGCAGTCCTCTGCTCTCCACCACTTTGTCACCTTGCTGCTTTCTACACGACGTGTTAGTCACCATCACTCCTTTGGGTTTGTTTTTTTGGTCTCCACGAGTTTATTGTTCCCGTTGACTCATGGTATTGCTCTTTATCAAAGGTATTATCTTTCATTCATTTAGGGTAATTTTCATTTTTTAAGATTGGGTTGGTAACACACTTCAGCCTGGAGATAAACACAAGGGAACTTTGGGTTATCACAGGCGAGTTGTCTTATGTTATTCTCACGTGCACTTTTCTCTATCTTTTCCCAGCATTATTATTTCTGTCTTTTTGCCCCCTGGGGTCCATTTTTTTTCTTCACTGATCCATGGATGAGCACCCCATGGCTCTTCCAGTACACACTTTGCCTAGAGCTCTTTTTTCACTTCTCTAATGTCACCTACCAATTTGCATGATGCTAGAATCACATTAATGAAGACTGAAGAGTTGAGAAAGAAAATAGTTCATCAAATTCGCTTGCTTTTTCTGAAATGCAACAAGCAACTCAAATCCTCCAGAGAGAAACTCAGGAGTAGAAAAATGTCAGGCAGCACACCCCTTCATGACAGACAAATTACACACTGAAGGGGTGTTTATCTACGGGCAGCTTTACTGAAGTTGTCCCCTGCACTGGAGCTGGGTCTTGATGGGCAGACCTCTGAAAGCTTTCACTCCATTGCAAGTCACCGTGGACTTAGTATGGAAGATTGATTTATTAATCACTGGTGTGCTGGTGTTTTGGGGTGGAGGGCAATTTTAATGTCTGAAAATCACAGTGACCATTTCTTTTACATCTGTTGAAATATACAACTTATAAGGTATAGCTGCATTTGGAAACAAAAGTGACATTTGAGGGGAGAAAAGGCACATGACCTAAATGTAGGTAATGTATAAGGGGCTGCACCTCATTTCTCTAGTGAATTCGTGAATGTGATAATCTACCTGTAAGTAGCTGTGGCGACTAATATTGGAAAGATGAGTGGTTGCCCAATACTGCTGAAAAGCAGCTCCCAGATTAGAGTTAGTGTAGATTGGTTTTTTTAATTTAATTTTCTTTAAAAAAGTTGTACGAAGGTTGAACCAATGAAGGCATTGCTACTTCTTAATTATTCCCAATTTGAGTATAATTTGGTTTTAATTCATTTTTCTAATGTGTAATAAACAAACAGACCATAAGTATGTTCCTTTGCAGTATTCAAACTTTTGCAACCAAGAAAAATATATGTACAACATAAAATAATTGTATGAAAAAGACTATTTGAGTAAGTTATCAATGTGATCAGGTTCATATTATTATGACAAGTTCATTTTTCACAATAGTCCCCACATATGTCCAATATAGAAATGGAATTAGAAGGATAGCCATTTGTTTTGTGACACAATAAAGATTGGGCAGAATAGAAACAATTTGCTTAAACGAAATGTTACCATTACAATTCCGTGTAAACATTCTTACCTGCGTTTGAATCATTCATTGAGGGAGCATCTTCACACTCACCCAGATTAACCGGAGCACATTCCCAGTGCTCCAACTCAATGTCCAAAATACAATGTTAACAAGGTAGGAAGAGAATGTAGGAATTGGATAGGCTGAAGCCATCAAAACTTTGCTGACTTTATTCAAAGGACCTTGAACTTTTATAGGCATATCTTTAATTTCCAGAAAGATTGAAAAAATTCACTTTTTTTGTGATGTGGATATTGTCTTTTAAAACAGAGTATCTACCAAGCATAGCAAATGTATTTTTGTCATGTAAGGAAAAGAAATTTTTTTTTTAAGCATATCTCATAAAGTCAGCAAAAGGTCACTGTATAAGGATATTAGATCATTTAAGACCAAAGGGTAAAAAATAAAAAAGGTTATTATTGTTTTAAATGAAAAATTCTTTCGGTAAAGGTAGCTAGTAAGCAGGCAGACACCAAATCTCCTATTTCCCCCAAGTGTGACTAATGTAACTCTCAAATAGCATGTATGATCCTTAGGTATTAAACATCTCATAAACGAACACTTTCTAAGTATGAGCAACTCAAGGCATATGTTCGTGCCTCTTAGCACCAGTTCTCCATCGCACTGTCTGTTTGGAAGGTGTCGAAGTTGATGCTGCATTTTCCGTGCATTCCTTGTCTATCAGCAGGGGCTTCGCTGGCCTTCACAGATGTCTGGGGACTCAACTTCCCTCTTTTCTTACTCCTGTGTCTAGGTGGGAAAGGTACAAGTTAGCAGTTCAGTCAGATCAGATTGCACTGTTCCAGCCAAAGGTGGAATGTTAATTAAAAGCCTTTTTTATTCCAAATTCTAACTCTTGTAGTATAAATAGTAAAAGTTGGAAAGTGAAAGGTAGATTATTATTATAGCTTTTTACAGTTTTTTCCTGAAGAATGTTTAAGCCCTGTGGTCTTGATAGTTGTAAAATGTTTGCTGCCCTGAGGTCAGCTAGGAAGTCATCCATTAATGCCTCTTTGAAATCTCACAAAAACCTAAAGGAATTTGCAGCTTTTAATTGAGGTTCAACCAGGGTTACAGTTTTTAAAAAAATCCAGCAACAGATCAATCAGGTGAAAATTAAAAATAAGTTATTTGCTAATATTTTTCATTTGTACTTTCAGTTCGCCAAAAAAAAGTTTGAAGCACATTAAATGTTAAAGAATATCAAAAATGCAGCAATTAAAATACAAAGAGAACAAAGTTAAGTTAAAGCAAAGAAGAAAGAATGAATCACACCCTAATAATGCTGAGAAGCAAATTTAGCTTTAAGTTTCTGGAAATAAGTTTTTAAAAAGGATTAGACTGGATTAGATTAGATTAGATTTGGTCCTTGGTGTCAGATGAGAAGAAAAAAGAAAAAAGTAGTGAAACATTTTTAATTGGCTTAATTCTACAAAGCATGCTTCATGTATGGATCCTAACAAAAATATATTCTGCTAGATCATTTTGACCCTGGTTTTGCCGGAGAATTTCCTCTCTAGGTCAAATCCCATTGTTATCCTTCTTCAGAGCACCATGTTTCTTCAATGTACTTAGCACAGTTGTAATTTGTGTGATTATTACCTGTATTTTGAAATAAATGAATGTGAGTTACCTGAGAGTAGTGACCACATCTACTTTTGCTCAACCTTCTTATTTCAGGTACAGGGCTGGCATAAGGAAGGACTCAGTAAAGATTTCTTGAATGAGTGAATTCTGCTAATGAATGCCTTTTACACCACCCCCTCAAATCCCAGGACATTATGTTAAATTTCTACCTATGTAATGAATTTTCTACAAAAGAGTGAAAATAAGATAATCTGATCGGGTTTTTGTTGAGATGACTATTAAGAGCTATGACTTAGAAGATCAAGAGAAATGTATAAATCAAATGTCCCTTAGATTGGCCCTTTGAATATTGGGTGATGAGTTCTGGGAGGTGCTGGCCCACAGGGAATGTGCAGTTAAATTTTCTGAAACGTACTGCTTGAACTGTTGCTCATTAAAGAAAAATCTTTATCAACATTGAGGTGGAACAGTGCACATTCTTCTGTAAAAATTCAGAGGTTTGGCTTGTAGTTTGGCCTGGATGGAGAGCTATGTTCCTTTCCCTGGGAGAGAGTGTGCTGCAATGAGATGACAGGGGGCTTTGGGGGCCAGTGAAACCTGAGTTTAAGTCGCAGTTCTGCCACTTGAGATCTGTCTGACACTGGGCAAACATTCCTGCCTACAGCACAGGTTGGTTAATTGTAAAGTGGGGCAATGACACCTTCTACTTTTTAGAATTGTCCTGGAGGTAAGTGACAATAAATGAAAAGTGTCCAACACATAGTAGGGTAATACATAGTTTTTTTTTTTTTTTTAATGGGTGCTTTCTTGTACGCCATATAATCAATGGGGATGAACAAAGCCATTCAGGTCACCAAAGGTACACCTAAATCCCTGGAGGGAATTCTGGAACCAGGATGACTTTGGGGGTCAATAACATGTTAACGATAGTTACCCAGAGGTTTCCACTATACCATCTAGTGCTCAATCACTAGTTGCTGAATTAAGAGAATTAAGAGTAAATGAATTAGTCAATACATTTGGATCTGAAAACCCTTGATTTTGGTTTAGTTGTAGCTGAAATAAAATTCTAAAGCCAATAAACATTGGACTTTATTTTAGCTTTTACAGTATGTTTTCCCCATCGACGAGCTTACATTTTGAAATCTGGGTTTTTGAATACCCTTGTAGATTGATGAATTTATAATTATAATTAATTAGTTTTCTTTTTAAGCCAAAATGTGTCCCATCTCCTTCTTGACATTGTACGGCACATCTTAAAACAGCTTATGTGTACTTGGGCTTAGGTAACATGCCATAGGTTTATTTGCCCATAAATTAGGTATTCAATGGAAAGGGAAATATTGGTTATTCTTACAGCATTTTTTCTGGTAAATCTTTGTGTTCCTGGAAGCTAGCCAGCATTCAATGCACTTGGTAACTAAATGAACAAATGTTTTCTATTTAACATCATTTAGAACAAACCTTAATTTTACTATAGTCTAGGTGTCCCTAACTTGCATAATTGCTTTATTTACTAAAATTGGAAATTCAAAATTTCCTTTATAAGAAATCTATGTTTCACTGAGAGGTAAACAATTCTCTTTTTATTCAGGGAAACAGATTTAGTTTTTAATAGCCTACACTCTCCCATCTGCTCCAACTACAAATTGTACATACAATTTATCATCATGACAGGATGATGCCAGGTCAGAATCACTGGGCAGGAACAGCATCCGGAGTCCACTCTCTTCTGAAAAAGTCATTGAGTCCTTTGTCACTGAGAGCAGGTCATTTTTTGAGTTTGGAGAGCGACCACATGAGGCAGAGAGAGGGCCATGTATTCCCTATAGATCTCGGAAGCAGTGAGACTGTTTTAGAAAGAGATATAAGCTAAACATATAAAATAATAAAGTATATCAATTCCTAAATCTTCAAGCAATTATCTTGATTGTCTAAAAGCATGAAAAAAATGAAATATCCAAGCTTAGGAAATGAAAGATTTGTATAAAAGGTATTTGAAAACAGAATTGGCATCTATCCAACTATTCAAAAATGTTTGAAAAGAAACATGGACTGATAAAAATAGGAAGTTTGAGTTCTAGACACTGACTCTACAATCCATGGGGGGAAAAATGATAGACCACATGGAGGCCTTTTTTAAAGTCTGTGATCTTATACCTTCAGGAGCACACTGGAGTCAGCACTGGGAGACATCGAGTGTTTTGAGATTTGCTTTGGGTTGCTACTGTGCTTCACAGCTGCGTTTGCTACCACTTGCTTACTAATTCTGATGAAATATGAGTCACATTGAGTTACTAATGTTTTCTTGAAAATTTATTTTGTTTAAATCTTCTAGAAGGTTGTGACTACTACTGCAGAAACAAAGAAAATGTGAATGGCAAGAGAACGTAACAGAGGAATATCCTATGTGTTTATCATATCTTTATTGTGTTACAGGTGGTTGGGGGCTGTGACCCTGGGTGGTCCTTGGAACTCTGAGAGCTGAATCCGAGAAATCAGCACCTCTGCAAGGGAAAGGTGGTCTCCACACTGAGCAGCCTGGAGCTAGCTCGATCAAGGGCACTGAGCATCTGCAAACCTGACAAAACCCATAGGTGAAAAGAGGACCATCAGCATAGAAGAGGGTTAGAGCAGCAGATTATCCCAGCCCACCCCGCCCCAGTTAAGGCAGAACTTCAGTCTTGAAGGAATATGCCCTGCCAGTCTCCGGAGAGATGGGACACTTCACTGACCCCTTCCAAACCTTAGATGAAACACCATCCTCCCAACATTTCTATTTCTCCTATTTGGATTCCCTCATAGAATTTATTAAATAAGCTATTGAGAAATAATTTGACTTCTTAAGTACCACTGAAAGGGGGACGGCTATGTCCTAGACAGAGGGATAGGATCTTGCACTTAAATAAGAAGAGATGGCCCCCTCTATAGGGATTAAAGTGTCTCTAGGGTTTGTGGAACAATTCCCCATCAGGCCTTCCAAATGTGAATCTGCTATTATAAGTATAATCACCCCTGAGCACGCTATACAATTTTATTTTTTAATCCAGTTTCTGAAACTTAAAGACTGAGGATGAGATGGTGGAACCCGGCCACTCAACCCTTTGGTTGTCCCTAAGGGACTCTACCTGCCCCAGGTAGCTTCCCCATGAGATGACAAGACCAAACCCAGATGCTTGACCACATAAGGTGAGATCAGGGTGTGTATGCCTCTCACAGTGAGTCTCCCTGATTTGTAGAAATGCTTCGTGGACCCTTCTGGCCAATGAAGCCTTTTCTTGCTGCCCTTCACAGGAGAGCTAGAGCCCTGTAGTGAAAGGCAATGCCGTGCAGTGGTCAGCAGCTCAGACAACGCAGCCAGCCTGGGTTTGAATCAAAGCTCTGCCATGTGAGACTCCCACTTCGCCTGTCTGTGCCTCCATTTCTTTGCCTGATGGTACCTGCCTCATGGGGTATTGGGAGGATTGAGTGAGTGAGTGAATGAAAAGTAGTTGCAACAGCGCGAGGTGTACTGTATGAGTGTTGGCCTTGGGGTCTGGCATGGATCTTGTATGCCCCAGAGGAGATTCGCAGAGGAGGAAACTGAGGCCCAGAGAAGGGGTGTATTCATTTGGGTCATGCTGCATTGCCAGGATGGGAATCCAGGACTCCCAATTACTGTCCTGAGTTCTCTCTATTCTCACTACCTTTTTTTTTTTAAGTTTTAAACTCATTTTATTATTAATGCTAAAAACAGAAACTAATTTTTAAAGGGGATTTTTTTTTTTTGTTCTAGGAAATACATTAGCAAGATTTCATTTATTTTAAGAAATAAGGTTAGCAGATAAGCCACTTTATACCTTTTATTTTCCAACTACAGGTTTATATGTGCCATTAAAGTCATTACCAATTCTTAACAATCAGATCTAGAATCTGTGCTTATTAAAATCTGTGATACCTTAAACATTACACACGATAATTAATATCTGAGCTGTCTTAGTAGAAATGTTATAGAAGAAAGCTTCCTTCTGCTCATAGATCTAAATGATGACATCTTCTGATAAGCTTTTAAGAAATATTACTCATATCATATGACTTGAAAGGATGGGAAGACAAGAATATCGAAAGAATAGCATTCTAAAAGAAGATACTTCCATTTCTTAGTATTATACATTTAAATTTTTCATCACAAAGGTAAGAAACATTTTTGGAATTAATAGAAATAATATATACTGCTTATAATAAGTAAAATGTCTCATTAAAGTGAGTTCGAGACTAAGAAGTTTAAAAATAAAGGGTTCAGGCCAGGTGCGGTGGCTCACGCCTGTAATCCTAGCACTCTGGGAGGCCGAGGCGGGTGGATCGCTCAAGGTCAGGAGTTCAAGACCAGCCTGAGCAACAGCGAGACCCCGTCTCTACTAAAAATAGAAAGAAATTATCTGGACAACTAAATATATATAGAGAGAAAAAATTAGCCGGGCATGGTGGCGCATGCCTGTAGTCCCAGCTATTCGGGAGGCTGAGGCAGGAGGATCGCTTGAGCCCAGGAGTTTGAGGTTGCTGTGAGCTAGGCTGAAGCCACGGCACTCTAGCCCAGGCAACAGAGTGAGACTCTGTCTCAAAAAATAAATAAATAAATAAATAAATAAAAATAAAGGGTTCATACTGAATCTTACCTTTCAATGACAGCAAACTCTTTCTGGGCTGTTTTCAGTTAACAGGTCATAATACCTTCACTGCAATATCTGTATGTTTTTATTAGTATCCACAAAATCTTATTTTATATTTTCCTGTTATATCAAAATGAGTAAAACATTTCAGGCTATCGCTCATGAACATCTATTTCATGTTGTCATGCTTTCTTTTAAATGCCTTTACTGTATTTTTCTACAGAATGGTAAAAATATAGGTTTCGTATGTTCTTTGCAAGCAACTGCAAGTTAGCATGGAAAAATATTCCTATGTATTTTCTATGGGTAAGTATATCTCCCCTCCTGTATCCAGTCAGTTTAAAAAAAGAAACTATAATAAATCTGCCCATTCCTAATAACCTCCTTCTGCAGTTCTGCTGAATTATATTCCTTCTTTCCACCAAGGAGAAAAATCATCCGAGTCAGGTTAGGTCCATGGACATGAGCAAGCATTTCCCACAGGATGTGTGTGTTAAGAGTTTGTACGCAGATCTCAGACTGGCGAGAAATTGTAGATTAGATTTATGAGAAATTGATGCTGATTCCTAACTTTTCTCATTTTACAACCCATTGTTTTCAGAAGAGTAGCTGTTTCTCATGGGCAAAGGAGAGGATCCAGAGTGAGAAGCCAGAGAGAGTGGGGAGTGCAGGTCTGGCATGGTTTCAGGCTGTGCTGTGGGGTACAGGGGTTCAGCGCTCGTGGCTGAGGCACATATTAGGAGCTTTAGAAAGCTGATGGGGGAAGCAAGGAAACAGATGTTGCAGGACAGTGGAGCTGCAAGAAAAACTACCAGCTGGGTCTAAGTAAAACTGCTCCTTCGGCCCCATCCCTGCCCTTTTTGAGTGGTTTCTAAGTGCAAGCATGGAAGAACCATAACAGAATTATTGTGTTTCTCTAACCCAGGAAAGGAAATCCAACACTCTGGTGCATTTACCCTGTGAACAGGGTTCGTTTTATTCCAGGGGAAAGGAACTGAAATTTCACTGTAGGCAAGATAGCTGTTTCTGTTGCAGAAACATTGAGAATACTCCTAACAGAATGTAACTCTTAATCAGGGTTGTTTATTCACACTGGGAGCCACGGCAGGTCACGCTGCTCACTTGGTGCCGTTTGGTCTGCTCTGAGCCTTCCTGGACAGGAAGTCCTTAAGATTAAAGATTATATTTCTACGGTCTCATGCCTGCCTACTGCAAGCTATTAACCGAAGAGAAATGTAACTAGGAGTCAATTTGTAGAAAGGATATTAACAATCATTTGTGTGTGTGTCAACATGAAAAATAGGAGGGAATCCAGGTGGAGTGATTGAGGGTAGAAACCAGCTTAGTCATTGTTTGGAATATTGGAAATAAGAGTGTATCTGTGCTGAAGTGGAATTTTCTCATTTGAGACCAGTATTGCTTGTGTAACTAAAACAAAATTGATAAAGGACTTAGGATATTAGGATATTAACCAATAGACAAAAGATTTCTTCTTACTCTCTGTGGCTGCCTTTCATGAAGCACTCTTTCCCCAAAACAGTATCTTGGCAAATGGAAACGAGTAAATATTTGGAAAAAAGTAAGACTGCATGTGACTGTAGGAGAGAGGCTGTTTGTTTTTTTTTTTTTTTTCAGTCTGCCTTGATGCTGTGACTTAGCCTACAATTGTTTAAATGGAACACATTTTGAAAATCTAGTTTCTTCATACAAGCCTGGTGGATGACTTACGGTTCTGTATTTCATAAACATGCCCGTTGGGTTTATATTTTTACATTTACTATTTGTCAAGGTTAGGTAACTAGGTGCTATGCATGATTAAATTACATTTGAAAAAAAAATCCTTTAGCTTTTCAGAATGAATTATTGTTAACAACAATAGGAAATACACATTTATTTCCTATGTATGTTGCTTTTATGATGGTTTTAAGACTCATAACTTTGAATATAAGGTTTGGGAGATGACTGGAACTTTTGGAACTCTGGATGTATGTGTGTGTGTATGTGCATATTGGAGTATTCACTTCAAGATAAAAATGACCCTGTATTGACATTGTCCATGAATAAAGTTTTAAGACATTTGTTTCCTTCTGATTCTCTGTTAACCTTCAATGAGTCACACATTGAAGTCACAAAATGCTAAAATAATCTAAAAAATAATTTAATCATTTAATTAAACATCAATAAACAACTGCTTATTAATACATAACAGTAATTATGCACATTAATTTAATTTTCATTTGAAAACTAGAGGATGAAAAGTTTGGCATTAATAAAAGAAATCCTTCCTAAAAAGAAAAGCATAGCAACTTCATGTTTGGGGAAGGACAAAATTAGTACAAATTTTTAATAACAGTATTTGATTTGGAAACTCATGTACATTCAATTTAGAAAATTTGAAGAAAAAAATAAAAATCCAAGAAGAAAATAACAGTCCTCTATAATGTCTTCATCCAGTAATAACTGCTGTGAACATGTCGGTTTGCCTAATGTCAGCTCCTTTTCTGTGCTCCTGGAGATCTTGTGTAGCTCTGTACTAATCTGCCAATGCCAGCAGTTTTTAAAATGAGATTCTGTTTTGCAATTTCTTTTTACATCCAATAGCAATAGTATTTTCTAATTTCATTATTCTGCCTTCTACAATGTATGTTACGATGTATTTAATCTGCCTGTTGTTGACCATTTTGTTTTGTTACAATTTTTTTGATAGCAGGTACTTTAAAGGAAGTCACCAGAATGTTCGTCACTTTGGGCTACTGACAATGTAGCTATGTCCGAGGGGCAGTTGGATGTTGAGGACAATATGTTTTTAGGCCTTTCCTTGGAGTGAACTCCAGTCTCTCCTCCCAATATTCCTACCAAGAGCTCTTCATTTTAGATCCCCCCATTTAAAACTCTTTCACTACACTCTTCTATTAGCTAACATCAAACTGCTAAATTTATTTTGGACTTTGCACGTGGGGGAAAAATTTTACACAGTTGTCTCGGGCATTGCTACTCGGATCATGTGGGTTTTTTAGAGCCTGGATATTATTTTCATTCATCTTAGGTGCATCACGTCAATACGTAAGTACTAAAATAGATCATCCTTGTGCAGTTTCCTCAGACTCCCTGAATGCAGCTTCCTTCCAATTTGTAAAACCAATTTTGCACTTATCTGACAGGGCTAAGAATGCTTCCTTTCCTGTTATTTTCCTTTTTTTCCTTTATATAGATTATTATTTTTTTGTAAACAAAAGGTGGACATCTTATGCCAGGGACGGAGAAGTGCAGGTTGGTAGGAAATGAGGATATGCTCATGTCACCAGATGGTGACGGATCGCTGTGCTTGCCACCTGGAACAGGCTTTGCAGGCGAGCTTTGTGGTGCTCAGGTAGACTCACTGCTACATGAACCTTGGTCCTAATGCTTTCAAGCCAAGGAAAGTTTCTCACAGTTCACGCACATAACCAATGAAATGTGAAATAGGTTCCACGGTGAGTTGAAACTTCCAGAGATTTTTTTGAGCCTCATCCATGAAAGCTTTTCCTGTTGTTTTTTACACTAAATCAGAGAGGCCAACATGGGCGCAGTATTGACATAACTACACTCCATATAGATATTTCTTATTTTTAATCTTTTTTTTTTGAGAAAGAGAAAAATGAACAGTCACTTACTACTCTTAGTTGCTTGCCCATGGTTTTTTTTTCTTCCAAGCTAAATTCATTCATGAACAAGGTACAGAACACAGGAAAAAACCAAAGTGCTGGCTTGGTTTAGGCTCTGACAAGCCCTCCTTGTGTGACACCTGCCAGTGCCCCGAGTGGACGCCCACAGGTGTCAATACGCGCGTGTGCACAGCCACCAGAAGACTGTGAATCTACACCCCAGAGCTGAGACGGTGGCCAGTGCCACTAGAAAATAGAAAAAGAAAAGAAAAGAAAAGCCCAGTGATAAAAGGCATGTGGAATTTCGTTAACCTGAAAGCAGTAAATTAAACAAGTAAACTAGGGCGATCACAGAGTGGAAAAAAAACACCAAACAAAAAACTACCCAAACTAATTAAAACTTTAACACTTCCCACACCCCCTCCACCCCGGCAGCTTTGATTGACACTTAATAGTTAAGCTAGTCCATTTGTTTTTAAGGCCAAAGTTCCCACAGCATAAAAATAACACAATAGCCCCTGCCTGGCAGCTTGCGGACAAGTGCAGGAGCTCGGGGAGGGCTGATGCTTGCATTGAAGAGGCAGCTGTTGGCGCCTTCACTTCTGACCCGGGGCTGCACTGGGGCCGGGGGGCTGTGCTCACAGCCCTTTCACTCTGCCCGCCCAGCGGCTGCTGTTCACCCAGTACAAGCCGGGCGTGGATTGGTTTCAACCACTTCAAGACACAGATGCTGCGATTACCTTCAGGAGCAGGAGCGAGATGAAATTTGAGTGGTGGCCAGCTTTTAGGATGGTGGTCCATCCCGGGCAGACTTTTATTGCCGGTAATCCTTTCAGATTTTCAACACCAATTGATCGTTTTTACGTCAAGCTATTGTCAACACAGATGGCGCTGGGGTTGGAATGCAGAGGCGGACAGATCCTGCTTGTGTTTATACAGTTTGCACTTTTGTACTAAGAGATTTAACTGTGAATGCTGGCAAAAAAGAAAGAATATTTTCATCAGATTTTATCTGCTCCTTGTTAAAACTAATTAGGGAACCCACACAGACTCAGAGATAGGTTAATGTTAAAGGATTATACACACACACACACACGTGTGTAGGATAGCCATATATGTGTCTATAGTATATCCATGAAAGAAAAGTTTTAAAGATTAGACTTGTTTTGTAATAAATTACTCACCTCTTTATATAATAGTTACATTACCAAGAGAGAGTTTGAAATTATGTCCTTATTTTAAAAAAGGAAACATGCGCATGTTTCTATTATTCTAACACAGTCTTGGAGAGCAGTGGTTATGGAGTTTTGTACGGGGTTGTGAGAGACACGGACTCCTCAGCCTCGAAGGCTGGTGTCCATCCCCGCCTGGGACCGGATGCAGGGCTGTGCCCCGCACCAAGGGCAGCCACAGGGGTTCCCTCTGCGTACCTGCCGCCTGGACCAGCGTCCGCTCCAGCTCCTCACTCCACCCGCCAGCTCTTTTCCTCGGGGACTCGGCGCAGGGCACTCTGTCCTCTCACTGACCTCAGGCTGCATTCCTTACTTCCCTGAGACTCTGTCACCACCAAACACTTAGGGCCTTTTAAACATTTCTTTTTTGTCTATCCCTCTCTGAGCTACTTGAGGGCAGTGACTTGTTGCTGTCCTCTCTGACATGCCCGAAGCCCCTCACTGTCCCTGGCAATCCCAGGTGCTCCCTAAAAGTGTGTTGAATGACAGGTAAATACGGACGAGGATTTACCGCAGACAGAACCTGTGTTATACAAAGCGACCCCTCTTGAAGAAGGCTTGCCCCTGTGGTGCGGCGGTGCTGGGTGCAACTCGCAGATCCCTCCTCTCAAAACCAAGGCACTTGTTCCCCAGCTACGGACATTGTGGCTCGCTGAGGACACCACTCAGTGCTTCCCAGGGGACCACAACAGAGAAATGCACAACAGAAATGGATTCCCTCCTAGTTCCGGAGGGCAAGAGTCCCCCCTGCTCCCTCTAAAGTCTCTAGGAGAGACGCCTTCTTTGCCTCGTCCAGTGTCAGGTAGCTCCAGGCATTTTTCAACTTGTGTCTGCGTCACTCTAGTCTCTGCATCCACCGTCACGTGGCCTCTCTCCGCCTCTCCACATCTCTCCTCTGTGTGTCTCTTGTGAGGACACTCGTTGGATTTACGGCCCACCCGTATAATCCAGGATAATCTCATCTCAAGATCTTTAACTTAATTACATCTACATCTATTTGTTTTCCAAATAAGGTCATAGTTTCCAGAGCTTAGGATGTGGACATATCTTTTGGGGCAAGGGGACTCCAAGTGTGGGGCAATTTGCTCTGGCAGTGCCAGAAAACCACACTCAGGTATTTCCCTGAAAAACGGGAGCTTCCCGGTCTGAGGCTGTGCCCTGGCCTGTGGGCAGACCCCACCCAGTGGCGGGTCGGTGGTGGGGCGTGCAAAGGCCAGGATCCTTGCTCAGTTGGTGCCAACTCTGAAGGTCATCTCAGCTCCAGAGCTCTCCCTGGAACGCGCTGAGGACCTATTGCGACTCTATCACAAGTTGGTGTCCCTCTCTGCTCTCTCCTGGAGGGTGCTCCCTGGGAATCCACCTGCATCTGTTTCACAGTGTTTTCTGCTGAACTATAACATGTAGCAACTTAAGTGCAGAAATGTGTTGGGAATATTATTTATTCTTCTACTCATCATCTTGAATTCAGCCAAGAAGATATAAGCTCTAAGCAAATTGATGACATTAAACTGTTAAAAATTAATAGTCAAATAATTTCTACTTCTTCAGGAAACAATATTTACTCCTTTACACACGAGGGTTCCAAAGACTGTCTACTCCAATCACAAAAGCAACTTCTAGTTAGCAAGGGAATAGGAGTAATTGGCTGAACACTTTCCATGTGTATATATTTTTATGTGACTGCTCCTGGCTTATTTCTGGAGCATGTGGTACATGGTACAGCAGCTACTGTCCACTGGCATTTATCACCTTTTCATCCATAGATTTAAAAAGCTCCCAAACTAAATTGATTCTAATGATGTAAAACCCAGGTCTTGGGGTCCATTTGACCTGGGTTCCTTCCAATCCTGGCTCAGACACTGAAATGATTTTTTGTAGCTTTCCTAGGCTTCAGCCCCTTATCTGTGAAATAAAGATAATGACCCTGAGATAAAGAGTTGTGGTGAGGATTCAAGCGGCCACACACGGAGATCTTTAGCTCAGGGCCTGCCACACAGGCAGTGCTCAGTAAACAGTGCTTGTGTACCACCCGCCTCCCGGCTCGGAGTGCATGTGACAATGGCGAGCGGAGCTGAGATTCACTCCCCAAATTCAGTCTCTGAATTCTGGTTCAGTTCACTTGCTGGGTGTGGTGTGGGAGGCAGTGAGCTCACTTTTTTCTCCTTTGGTCTCAAGAGAGCCCAGTCTCCAGGCTTTGGCCTCAGGAGTTTCCTGAGTATGCCCTTCTGGGCTCTCAGGTCACATGAGCCTCCCTGTGAGCCTCTCATGTGCCCCGGGGTTTGTTTTGAGGCAGAAGTCTGTCTGGCTGGAAGAATGACAGCCTGGCACCAGGATCCCCTGTGTGGCCAGGTGGCTGCCAGGACTGCAGGCGGCCAAGTCCTATAGTCCTGAAGAAATGATGCCCTGTGGGTTGTCAGGACAGCTACCGGTCACTGTGCCCACCCGGGCCTAGGGCGTGTTGCTGACTCTGAGCCTCAGGGCACCATGTTTAACCCACACTGGGTCAGTCTTAAGTCTTATCCTTCCACTGCTCTCAATTTGGTTGACTGTATTAATTGATTTAAACAAATGATCACCAAATCTCTCCTTTACTAAATGTCATTTGGGTATAGCTCCTGATCTTTGGCTAACCCGTGTTCCATAGAAAGAGAACTATGAAAATATTTATTTGTTGAATAATACTGTATAGCCTGTATGATTTTCTCAGATATTTTATTTGTTTACCTCTCTGAGCTCTTTGATTGAAGGATACCATTCATACAGTAAAGGAGGCAAGTTATACGTGTACACCACGATGGAATTTCATAAATAGGTACATTTCTGTGACCGACATGCAGGGGAAGATGAAGCCGAATCCCAGGGTCTGCAAAGCCGCCGCCTCCCCATCAATACGGCTCCACCAAGGTACCCTCGACTGGACTTCTAGTATTCTTCCCATCGTTTGTTTTGATCCTTGAGGGCTTATTATAATACATGTTACCATTGAGCCTTTTAACGCACATTATCTATTATAATTAATTATAATTTTAAAAAGGTCTATGCGGTATTCAAGAGAAAGAGAAAACAAGGCTCAGGGAAGTTCAGTTACTTGCCCACATGCACAGCCGGCACATGGCAGACGTCGCATTGAATGTGGTCAGCTGGTTACACAGGCTGATTGCATTGTCTCCTGCTTCTCCCGGTAATTCAGATAGCAAGCGAGAAAGCTCCTAGAAGACGAAAACTAGTCAGAAGAGTTATTAAAGGTGGATAAAGAAATGGTTTCCTACATATGATATTCCTTGTATATATGAGACCTTGACCTCCAAGCTGAATTGGAAGGTGCTGGGCAGATCTGTAGTAAGAATGTGATAATGATACCTAACCAGCGCTGTTCCAGGTGTTATCTCACATGTATTATCTTCCTTAATCATCATGACGCAACCTTCATAAGTAAGCACTAATATCCTCCCTATTTCACAGGGGAAGAAACAAAAGCACAGTCATTAACTGATTTGCCCAAGTGACCTTGGGCAAGTAGCTAGAGCATGCTTTGGATTTTAACCCAAAGCTTGTACTCTACGCACTACACTGTATATAAGTTCTTTTCCATCTCCCTTCAAAATAGATAAAAACCACTTGATTAAAGAACAAATATTAAAGAATATTCTGTGAAAGTTGAGATACAAATTCGTTAGCCTAAATTGATTTCTATTTCATTGTTAATGTTCCATGTTAACATCTAGACTTGCAAAAACTAGTTATTCGCCGAATCGTTTGTGTGCCTGTTAGCCTTCCTGATAATGTCAATTAGGTAAGATTTCTAGAACCGTAAGAATTAAGTTAATATCTCAGGATCAAATATGTGTTTACTGTCAAGCAGACCCTCAGAAATTAGGGAATCTTGGTCAGAAATAACCCCAAGGAACCATCCCAGAAGTTTGGGAATCAGTGGATATATCCGATGATCTGACGGAGGCAGTGTTTCCTGGTCACTGTGTTGGGTAACACCAAGACATTGTGCTAAGTCAACTCCGCCTCTTTGATAGCTAGCTTATCACACTTGCTCATTTAATTTACAAGCTTGTCTTCCCATTCCTTGGAAGTTAGGCTTGTGTTCCGCCTCTCCTCTGCTCCACTGAACTGATCCTCTCCCTGGACCTGGAAATCTTTGCCGTCTGAACTGAACATCACAGCCCCTGGAGAGCCATTAATGTGTCTGTGTCTATTTTCATGATCAGATATGAGAATTTCAAAAGTGGATGCCTTGCCCCTCAAACAATGTTCCTCAAATGAATCATCTCTCAACACAAAATGATGTATGCGTGTTGAGGGTGAGGGTGGAGGCCCCAACCATGCCCCAAATATGTCAAAGACACTTAGAAATCATAGGAAGCTAAATCTGCACAAAGTTTTCCATGTAGACACAATACCCGTTGCAACTAAAGCTCCTAAATGTATGTCAGACACTTACCGAGGGCCAATTACCCGACTTGCTGAGAGTCTATTACCCCCGTGGCTCTGAGTTACAGGGTAAGATTCAGATTTAAAGAGAGCGTGCTAGAGGCGGAGCAATGCATAGTGCTCCAGTTGATCCTTTGTGTTAATCAATGGAGTATTTATTACTCTTCACACACACACACACACACACACACACACACACACACACAAACACACATACACACACACACACACACTCACTCCACTGTGAGCCCTAAGATGAACACTGGAACCATACTTATGAAGTGACAAAACACAATGCATGTACTACAGCTGTGGTAAGTGAATTCAGAGACAGGCCAGACCAATGTGACCCGGCATATTCAGAGAGACTTTATAGGCAATGAAGAACTTGAGTTTGTCTTTCAAGGATGAGTAGGATTTTTGTGAACGAAAAAAGAAGCAGTGAGATTTTGGTGTGAAACCGTATGTGCACAGGTAGGAATACGGTTCTTGTTAGGAAGTATAAAAGAAAGATTTAATATGGGGATTTATGGTGGACAAAGTTGGCTTATAATTTGGGGCCAAATTATAAAGTCCTGGGGCTTTTTAATGTTGACGAGGCATTTGAATCTAATTTTAGGAACACAGAAAAGTCCATTTATCAGAGGCAGCAACTTAAAGCCTGCTTATAACTCAGAGATTCTTTCTTCCACTCTGCCTGGACTGCAGACAGCTTCCTAGAAATACGGCCTGCATGTGTGACGCCCCATTCAGCCTCCTGCCTTCCTCTTCTTTATAGCCAACCTGCTCTGGAGTAAGTCCTGCCACCAGCCCCTTCCCAGGGCTATGTAAATGAGGGTGTGTGATGTGATGGTCACTTTGAAAAAAATCTTATTCTCCTAACTGAGTCTGAAATCTGCAGCTACAGGCAGCCCCTCTATATATCTTCCAACACCCCTATTTGACATCCACCATATTTGGCAGTCTTTTCTCATGTATTCTTGATTTTCCAGGTATTACGACTTTCTATAAAAATGGAATGTGTATGTATTTTTTTTAAATTTTCCTGGTTGCTTTTGGGTGAGCATAACAGAAGACACACATACTGTCCTCGTTTTTTGTCTTATGCATTGGAAGTCAAAATGGGACTTAAATAAATTAATTAACAAGGTATAAGGTTACATATTAAGAGGTAATGTAAATGAATGAATGAATTAGACATTCTTTCTCTTCTTAATAATCTTAAAATTTACCATTGTGGCCACGAAACACAAATATGAACAGAAAACTAATCCAAATATGATTGCTATCTAAAGAGACATTGAGAGTGTGGGGATTTGGAGCAGGGAAATCTTGCTGGCTGTAGTGGCCCTGCATGGAAGTTACGCTCGACTTCCTGCTTCTCTCCCCTTGAGGAGGCTGCCAGAGCCAGAACAAGCCAAACTCTTTTCCATCTCTGTTCCTCTTCCATTCAAGGCATCCACTGCAGATGGGGAAAGAGAAAACCCTTTGAGGAAAAAGAGTAAAGCAACATGTTGTCATGACGTGTTTCCCAAACAATGCCTGGCCCCAACAACCACCTGGGAAGGTGATTACAACTGACTCAGGATCTCCACAGCAGATCTGGGATTTGCATTTTTCACAAGGGCCCAGAGTAATTTGGATAATCAGGCAATTTTGAAAATCCCCAATGTAGCGGATAGAGCACTACGCTGGCAGGTAAGAGACCTGTATTTTGTTTCTGGCTTGGTCACTAAGTAGGTGTAGGATTTGGATACGTTTCAATGTATCTGCGCCTCAATTTTCTTGTCTATGAAAGGAGGGTGCTCAGTTTGATGATGTCTAAAATCACTTCCAACTTTAATATTCCATGATTCTCTAAAATGTACAGTGTTTTTATAAAACTCTATAACTCCCTTATAAAAAGAAGGAGAAAAAAATGAGGATTAGGTACAGAAGACTAAAGAAAGGGAACATGAGGCTGTTTCCCTTACAGACAAAAGGAATGGAAGTGGGCCCTTTCTTCTGCTATATCTGAAAAAAATAACTTCTAGGAGCCAAGCTTAACAATGGACAGAGGTTCAGTAAGATTTCAGTTTTAAGCCAAAGAATTGGATCTCTGCCCAGAAGCAGAAGACGCATGTATGTCAGACATGGCTTGTATCGACTATTCTGCAATGAGCTATACATTCTTGAAAACAATCATAAAGCACCAACAGCATTTTTTCTCCTTGCATTTAGGATGAGCAAACATTGGTTTCTACTTAAATGAAAGTTCCCCCTGG
>RJWJ010017220.1:0-33325 GCA_004363605.1 Indri indri
GGATGGGTAGGTGGATGGATGGATGGATGAGCGCATGAATGGATTGATGGATGGGTGGGTGGGTGAATGGTGGAAAACTGGGTGGGTGGATTGTGGATGATGGGTGAGTGGGTGGGAGGATGGATGGAACTACTCTTAATGGTCTTTTGGAAGAATGGCCCTGGGAATCAACACATCGAAATCTTCTACTAGAAAAGACCAGATGTGATTTGGCCAGAAACATATGTATCACACAAATAACATGTTCTTTAGTTAATGGTCAGCATCGTTGGCAAGTATTTATTGAACACCTACTGTGTTCCAGGTGATGACATATCAGTGAAAAAAACACAGCCATACCTCAGAGATATTGCAGGTTTGGTTCCAGACCACAAAATGAATATTGCAATAAAGCAAGTCACACAAACTTTTTGGTTTCCCAGTGCATATAAACATTACAGTTACACTATACTATAGTCTATTAGGTGTGCAACAGCATTATGTCTAAAAAAACTAATTTACATACCTTAATTTAAAATACTTTATTGCTTAAAAATGCTGATAATCATCTGAGACTTTGGTGAGTCATAATGTTTTTGCAGGTGAAGGGTCTTGCCTCAATGTTGATGGCTGCTGACTAATCAGGATGGTGGTTACTGAAGATTGGGGTGGCTGTGACAATTTCTTTTTTTTTAAAATTACTATTGATACATAATAATTATACATATTTATGGAGCACACGTGCTATTTCAATACATGCATAAAATATGTAATGATCAAATCAAAGTATTTAAGATATTCATCACTTTGAACATTTATCATTTCTTTGTGTTCAGAACATTTCAAATCTTCTCTTCTAGCTACTGTGAAATAAACAATATACTGTTGTTAACTATAGTCACCCTACTGTGCTATTGAACACTAGAACTTATTCCTTCTATCTAACTGCGGGTATGTATGTACTCATTAACCAACCTCTCTTCATCCCCCACACCCATCCTTCGCAGCCTTTGGTAATTACCAGTCCACTCCCTACCTCCATAAAAATCAACTTTTTAGCTCCCACATGTAAGTGAGAACATATATTTGTCTTTCTGTGCCTGGCTTATTTCACCTAACATAATGACCTCCAGTCCATCCATGTTGCTGCAAATGACAGTATCTCATCCTGTTTTATGGATGAATAGTAATCCATTATGTATATATAACACATTTTCTTTATCCATCCGAGTATTGATGGACTCAGGTTGATTTCATACATTTGCTATTGTGAATAGTGCTGCAATAAACATGAGGGTGCATGTATCCCCTTGATATACTGATTTCTTTTCCTTTGGATAAATACCCAATAGTGGCATTGCTAGATCAAGGTCGTTCTAATTTTAGTTTTTTTTGAGAAAACTCCATACTGTTTTCCTTAATGTCTGTACTACTTTACATTCCTACCAACAGTGTGTAAGAACTACATTTTCTCTTAATCTCACCAGCATTTGCTATTTTTTTCTTTTTGATAATTTTAACTAGGGTAAGACATTTTGCTGTGATTTTGATTTGCATTTCCCTGATGATTAGTGAGGTTGAGCATTTTTTCATATACCTATTGACCATTTGTACATCTTCGTTCAAGAAATGTCTATTCATATCATTTGCCCATTTTTAAATGGGATTATTTGGTGTTTTACTGTTGAGTTGTTTGTGTTTCTTGTATACTCTGGATATTAGTCCTCTCTCAGATGAATAGTTTGCAAATATTTTCTCTAGTTCTACAGGTTGTCTCTTCACTCTGTTTGTTGTTTCCTTTGCTGTACAGAAACTTTTAAGTTTAATATAGTCCCATTTGTCTATTTTTGTTTTTGTTGCCTGTACTCTTAGCCATAAAGTCTTTGCCTAGACCAATGTCCTGAAATGTTTCACCTATGTTTTCTTCTAGTAGTTTTTAGTTTGGAGATTTACATTCAAGTCTTTAATCGATTTTGAATTGATTCTTATATATGGTGAGAGATAGGGGTCTAGTTTTTCTACATATAGATGTACAGTTTTCCCAGCACCATTTATTGAAGACGATGTTCTTTACCGAATGTATGTTCTCGGTGCCTTTGTAAAAAATCAGTTGACTATAAACATGTGGATTTATTTCTGGGCTCTCTATTCTGTTCCATTGGTCTATGTGTCTGTTTTTACCCAATACCGTGTAGTTTTAGTTACTAGCTTTGTAGGATATTTTGAAGCCAGGTAATATGATGCTCCAGCTTTGTTTTTTTTGCTCAGTATTTCTTTGGCTATTTGGGGCCTTTTCCGATTAGGGTGAGGGTTAAAACCTAGCCAGTCTATAGTTTTTTTTTTTTGTTTTTTTTTAAGAGATGAGGGCTCACTATGTTGCCCAGGCTGGACTCAAACTCCTGGGCTTAAGTGATCCTTCTGCCTCAGCCTCCCAAGTAGCGCAGATTAGGGGCACATGCCACCATGCCCAACTCTATCTTTTAAGTGGTGAATTTAATCCATTTACACTCTGGGGTATTATTAATAGGTGAGAACTTATTTCTTTCATTCTGTTAACTGTTTTCTTGTTGATTCGCATATCCTTTGTTCCTTTCTTTCTCTCTTATTGTTTATCATTGTGCTTTGTTGGTTTTCTGTAGTGGTAACTTTTGAATTCTTTCTTTCTCATTTGTGCATGTACTCTACCAGTGAGTTTTATACTTTCGTGTGTTTTCCTGATGGTAGATATAATCCTTTCACTTCCAGATGTAGGATTCCCTTGAACATTTCTGGTCTAGTGGTGATAAATTTCCTCAATGTTTGCTTGTCTAGGAAAGACTTTATTTCTTCTTCAATTTTTAAGGATAGCTGTGCTGGATGTAGTATTCTTGGCTTGTAGTTTTTCTTCCCAGCATTTTGAACATATCATCTCATTCTCTCCTGACCTGTAAGGTTTCTGCTGAGAAATCTGTTGCTAGTCTGATGGGAATTCTCTTATTTGTGACTAAACACTTTTCTCTTGGTGTTTCCAGCATTTTTTCTTTGTCTTTGACTTTTGAAAGTTTGACTATAATGTGTCTTGGAGAACACCTTTTGGGTTACATCTATTTGAGGATTTTTGGGATTCCTGTATCTGGATGTCTATATCTCTTGCAAGACTTGGGGATTTTTCAGCTATTATTTTGTTAATAGGTTTTCTATGCTTTTGGTCATCTATTCTCCTCTGCAACACCCAAAATTTGAATATTTGTTCACTTTATGGTGTCCCATATGTCACACAGGATTTTCTTTTTAATGCTTTTTTCTTTTTCTTTTTGTCTGTCTGGGTTATTTCAAAAGACCTGTGTTCAAGTTCAGAATTTTTTTCTTCTGCTTGATCTAGGCTATTGTTGAAGCTCTCAATTATATTTTTTATTTCATTCATTGAATTCTTTAGTTCTAGGATTTCTATTTGGTTATTTTTGAAATCCATTTTTTTGTTGAATTTCTTATTCAGATCATGAATTGTTTCTCTGATTTCTTTATATTGTTTATTTGTGTTTTCTTGTATCTCACTGAGCTTCTTTAATATCATAATTTTGAATTATTTTTCAGGCATGTCATAGATTTTTTTCATTGGAATCTGTCACTGGAGAATTATGGTGTTCCTTTAGCGGTGTCATGTTTCCTTGCTTTTTCATGTTTTTTGTGTCCTTACATTGATATGCACACATTTGGTATAACAGTTGCTTCTTCCAATATTATGAATTGGCTTTTATAGGGAAAGACTTTTTCCTATACATGCATCTATAGTGTTGGTTAGGTATGGTGCTTTGGCTTTGATTCTGAGTGGGTGCAGTAGTGTAGTCTCCATATGATTTCATCAGCTGTAATCAGTTTTTCTGTAGCTTAGTCTGTGATTGTTAGTAGAGGCTTTGGTAAGTCTTTGTTGGGGACAGAGATGCCAGGCAAGCTGGTCCTCAGGCACCAGTGGTGGTGGTGGCCGGCTGGGTGTGCCAGTTCTTGGGCCCCTGGGCAGTGGTGGCAGGCTTGTGCAGGCCAGTCTTTGGGCCTCCAGACAGCTTGCTCAGGTGCCACCCTTGGCAGCAGTTGGTTAGCCAACCCTTGGGCCCCCAGGAAGCACATATGGGTGCCAGTCTTTGTGGTGGAAGCCTGGGCGGGCTCATCCTCAGGCCCCCAGAAAGTGTGTGCAAGTGCTGGTGGCAGGTGGAGTAATCCCCAGTCTCTGGATGACATGCATGGGTGCCAGTGGCAGCACGCAGGGCAGGCTGATCCCCAGGCCTCCAGACAATGCACATGGGCACTGATGGGGGTGGTGCCAGGTGGGTGGCCAATGGTGCACACAGGTACAGGCTAGGATGGGTGGGGTGGGTAGGTCCCCAGGTCCATGAACTGTGTGCTCAGGTGTCAGCAGTGGTAGAAGTGAGGGGACAGGTCTGTCCTCAGGCCCCCAAATGGTGTATGTGGGCACCAGCAATGGGCATGGCAGGCCACGCCTGTTGTCAGGCTCCGTCATGGTGCGCATGTGCACCAGCAGCTGTGGGCATGGAGGGTTCACCTCCAGGCCCCTGAATGGTGTGCTCTCATGCCAGCAGCAGTGGTGGGTAGGGTGGGCCTGTCCTCAGGTCCCCGATGGTGTGCATGAGTCCAGCTGGGGGAAGCAGGCTGGGTCAATCCTCCAGCCCCTGGACAATGTGCCCAGGTGGTTGTGGCAGCGGTGGGTGGGGAGGACTTGTCCAGGACTACGCCCAGGCAGGGGTCCCAGCTGCATGTGCAGGTGGGCGGCGGCCCTGCTTCTTTCCACAGTCCTTTCAATGCAGCCTCTGCACACTGAGACCACCTGCACGGATCCCCGTCCTCCACAGTTTTATGGAATGAGTCAAAAACCCGACTTTGGCTACGGGTGTGTTCCTGGTGGTTGTGGGCTAGAGGACATGGACAATGGAGAAGTAATAAAAATTAAATGATTTGAGCAGAAACAATAGTTCAATTTCTGTGTTTTAGAAACTTGAGGAGAGAATCTCTCCCTCTGCCTTTACGCTGGAGGACTCAGGTAAACCAGATTCTGATCCTGGCAAAGCTGTGAGACCCATAAAGAGAACTCTGGAAATCAAAGGTCAGTTAGTGTTCCAGGGCACAGGAGCTTTTTCCCATCTGAAAAGCCAAATTCCCCCGTGGATCAGGTGCTCTGATGCACTGTGCAGAATTTGCCTATTTCGATGATTACTTTGGAAATAGAATCACTGCATCAAGGGTAGAGCCTGCTGCACCAGTCTGCTTGGGCTGCTGTAACAGAGGACCACAGACCGGGAGGCTTCAGTGACAGAAATTTAGTTTTCACAGTCCTAGAGGCTGGAAGTCCAAGATCGGGGTGTCGGCAGGGTTGGGTCCTTCCAAGGCCTCTCTCGTTGGTATGGAGATGCCGTCTTCTCCCTGTGTCTTGATGTGGTCGCCCCTCCGTGCATGTCTGTGTCCTACTCTCCTCCTCTATGAGTACACCAGTCACAGTGGATCAGGGCCCACCCTAGTGACCTCATTTTAATTTAAGTGCCTCTTTAAAGACCCTGTCTCCAAACACAGTCTCATTGTGAGGTATCGGGGGTTGGGGCTTGAGCATATGAATTTGGGGGGGCACAACTCAGCCCTAACACCTACTTTCCATTATAGATGAGTTAAGGAGGGAAAATAAAAATAAAAACCATTAAGTAGAATCACCCAGCTGGCTCGGTTCAGCTCAGTGTGAATTCTCCTCCCAGAGCCATCGTTTGTGGCACTGCTGGAGTTTTTCATTTCCTCTTAACGTCACACCCAGCTCCCAGCAGCAATTAATATTCTCTGTAACTAAAAGTGTCCTCTAATACCAGCGATGGGACAGAAACACTGGCTGCAGCCTTGCAGGCATCATTTGGGTGACAAGTGAGTCATTCCCTTGAACCTCTCCTAAACGCACCTCCTGGGTAATTGGATGAATCCAATCAATAAATGGAGCGGATATTTATTTACACGTCACCCTTCCTCTCCCGCGGGCCGTCCTCGGGGCGTGTGACGCATTCCCTGCTGGATTAGATCCAGGCCCGGAATGTCGTTCCTTTGGCAGCTCATTTTTTTGGGGGAAGTGGCCTTCGAGGTCGCAGGGATAGCGATGGACATTTCTGCTGGAAAAATGATGCCCAAAAGTTAAGTACCAGCCCATCTGCGGCTGCCCCAAGGTCCCATAGAAACATGGCATTTTCAAGACTGTGTTTCAAAGTACTCTGCAAAAGCCAGGCCGGTGGAATAGCACTCTCAGCACCAGGAATGTGCTCGCCCTGTTTGGGGCGGAGGGTGGGCAGAGCCACGTGGTTGAGCTCCACAAAGTTGCTCCTCTCGGGCACCCCCGTTGTGGAGGGACCCCAAGGACCCAGAGGCCATCCTAGGAAGGGATCGGTCACACACCTTCCACTTCCAGTGTGGTCAGGGTCATTGAGAGGGCGTCAAAT
The DNA here is from genome assembly GCA_004363605.1 of Indri indri. Lineage (NCBI taxonomy): Eukaryota > Metazoa > Chordata > Mammalia > Primates > Indriidae > Indri > Indri indri. The sequence continues at coordinate 6,438 of RJWJ010017220.1, forward strand.
GCAGTGAAACAAGCCAACAGCACTCCCGTCACAAGCCCATCAGGGGCAACCGCAGGACCTGGGGCAGGCTGCTAGACCTCGGGCAGCCGTGGTCATCTGACAAGTGAGGATGTTGCTGCAGCCCTGCCCCTGTCTGCTAGAGACACTGGGCATGTGCTGCCTAACTTAGCCTATTCAGGCTTCTGTGACACAATACCACAGAATAGGAGCTTAAACAACAGACATTTACTTCTCATGGTTTTGGAGGCTGAGAAGTCCAAGATCGAGGTGCCAGCAGATTCAGTGTCTGGTGAGGGCTCTCTTCCTGGTTTCCCGACAGTGGCCTTCTTGATGCATCCTCACATGGTTGAGAGAGAGAGCTCTTGTGTCTCTTCCACTTTTTATAGGGGCACTAATCCCATCAAGAGGGCCCCACCCTCGTGACCTCATCTAACTCTAGTCACCTCCCAAGGCCCCCTTCCAAATACCATCACATTGGGGATTAGGGCTTCAACATATGCATTTCTGGGGACACATTTGTCCATGGCACTGCCCTCACAGTGCACAGAGCCCTGGCACGTCTGCGTAAGCGTTGACACCATCATTATTATTTGGCTTACGGAGAAAAGTGCCAAGGCTACCTAGGTTGTCCTCTCCAAGTCACACAGGGAGGCAGGGCCCTGAGCTTTCTGACTCTCACTGGGGAAGTCAGGCTTGTGGACGAGGGTGGGCTGTGTTTGCTGGGCTGGCTGGGCCCTTGCTGCCCCCAGAGTCCCCTGGGGGTCCCCTCGTCAGGTCAGTTCCCTGATGTCCTTATTCTCCCTCCCTCCGCAGGGCTGAGCACTTGCACGCTGCCTCAAGAGACCTTGGTGGAAGGACTGTCAAATTGCCTCCTCTGAGCCTGACGTGAACATCAGATCTCTGAAATTCAAGCACATCCTGCAACGGGATGGGGCTTTATCCACGGGCGTGGTAGAACATGTGCCCGGAGCCATTGCCCCATTTGCAGTAGATCAGTGGAGGACATCGTCGTCCGGACTCTGCTGTTAACATGGAGACGAATATGCTTCAGGAGAACGCTAACCCTGGAAGACTCCTTCATTAGCAAAATCGTCACAGCACAGAACAGCAGAGACAGGCTTTCCTGGGAGATACATTGGCAGAACTTTGAATTTGTGTTCAGTTTGTGGGAGCTGTTGGGCAGGGAGAGAGGCAAAATTTTGAACCTGTGAGTTACTTAGTGCTAATCCTCTTCTAAATAGTTCTTCCCCCCGCCCCCCACCCCCCGGCTGGTCTGCTTTAATACAGCTGTGCTGTTAACCAGCCGGGCTAGTCTGCTAGGGCTGCCATGACAAAGTGTTAAGCTTGGGTGGCTTAAACAACAGAGGTTTATTTTTTCCCAGTTCTGGAGTCTGGAAGTCCAAGATCAAGGTGTCGGCAGGTTTGGTTTCTCCCAAGGCCTCTCTCCTTGGCTTGCAGATGTTGGCCTTCTCCCTCCTGTGGTCTTTCTTCCGCATGCACCTGTGTGCAAGGTCACTCTGTGTGTCCAAATTCCCTTTTCTCATAAGGACGCCAGGCACATTGGATTAGGGAGCCCCCTGTGACCCCATTTCAACTTAATTACCTCTTCGGGACCCTACCTCCAAATGTCACATTCTGAGATACCGAGGGTTAAAACTTCAACATATGAATTTGGGGGGAGCACCGTGAAGTCCAGGACACCCAACAGCATCTAATCGTGTTACGTTCTCCCTATTTGGGGATCTCCCCCCTTTGTTTGCAACTGGCATCAATGATGTGTTTTAAACTCATTTAATTGGATGGTTGGTAGCAGAGTGCTGGCTCCAGGTCGGGTGCCCCGGTCTGCCCTGGGAATGGGATGACATGTCAAAGCCCCAGCAGGCACCAGGCACCGGCATCTCACCCTGGGTGGAGGAGACAGGTGGGCACACGGCTTAGTAAGGGCTGTTCTTCCTTGGGGCTCCCCGAGGAGGGAGAAGGGAGAAGCCCAGAGGCGCCCTGGGCCGGGTCTTGGGAGCAGCCCAAGCTCCTCCTGGCAGCAGGTGCTGGTGATGCTTCTTGCACGGCCTGCAGCACGGGGAGCCAGATGAGCCAGGCAGCCTCAGGATTCCTGCATCAGCACTAGCAGAGCAGGTGATCCGAGCAGAGCTGCAGGAGACAGGTGCGGCCCCCAGGCCACTGCAAGGGCTTTTCTCAGAGTGAAGAGGCCTTTTATTGTGAACCAACATTCTGACAATTGGCACCTGGGGAATCCGGAAGTCCCAAACCCGCTTACGCTAAAAAGAAGACACGTGAACAGAGAGCTCGCCAGGGCGTGTGCTTCCTACTCGCAAACCTGCCGGCCGCTGCGCAAAGCCGCCCCTCGGACCAGCTTTGCCCCCAGGAACAGGGGCCCCTTCCCGAGGGGCGGGCACACAGGCGCCAAGCCCGGCTCTGCCACTCACTAGCGCTGACCTGGCCCTGCTGCGGGGGTTACCGCGAGGACGCCGCGAGCACAAGGTAAATCTGGTCATGCCGCCACCAGAACCCTGTGCCGTTGCCCCTCCCCAGCCGCCCCTCTCCCGACCTGCAGCCCTGCAAGCTGCCCCGCCTCCAGAAGGACCTGGCAGAAGAGTTGGCTGCTCGTGGTCGCTGCCTGTTTTCCCCTTTTTTTTCTTGAGCCCAGTCCGACCAGCTTCCAACCCTCCGTGCCGCCAGAACTGCTCGTGCCAGGGTTGCCAGCAACCTCCATGTCGCCAAGCAAAGCCCACGGGCACACCCTGGCCTGCAGCTTTTGATGGGGCTCACCCATCTCCTTATGGAAGCGCCGTGCTCCTCTCACTGCTCCTTCTTGGTTCTCCTCCCTCACCCGCCCTCCTCGGTCCCTTTTCTGGACCCTCCACGTCTCCTCGTGGGTCTCCTGGGCCCTCACCCTCCGCCCTTCTCTCCACATTTTCTCCCTTGGTGACTCCTGTGGCCTCGCGGCATTAAATGCCATCTGAGGATCCCAGATTTCTCCCGGACCTGCATCCACTCAGCTGCCTTCCTGACCTCTCCTCCAGGGCTTTAGCGGCACCCCAAACCCAACACATCCAGGCCAAATTCTTGGCCATCCCCTGCAAACCTGTTCCACCCACAACCTTCCACCGGTGGTTACAGGTAATGCTGCCCTTCCAGGTTCTCAGGCCAAGAACTGTGGAGTCATCCTCGACATTTCTCCCACGTCCAGCACACCAGCCACTCCTGCTGGCTCTTGCATCAGAACAGATGCACAGTCTGGCCACTTTCCCCCCGTCCCCACTGGCCTCTTTCCAGTCTCCAGAGGGTGGTCTCTGCTTCCATCCTGTCCCCCTTGCAGCCTCTTCACCACACAGGGGCTAGAATAGGCCTTTTGCAACATAATTCAGATTGTGCTGCACTGTTGTTCAAAATGGGGCCCCATCCCTTCACTTTAAATCTAGAAGTCCTTTCAGTAGCCTTCACAAGCTCATATGGTTGTCCTTCTGCCATCTTTCTTTCCTCAACTCCCACTGTTCTCCCCCTTGGTCACTCTGAATCTTGCTGGCCTCCCAGGTGTTCCTTCAGCAGGCATAGCACCATCCTACCCCAGGGCCTTTGCACTTGCTGTTCCCTCTGCCTGGAATGCTCTTTGGGATGGCCTCATGGCTCTGTTCTCATTTCCTGCCAGTCTATGCTGAGCCCTCTCACCCCATTACCCCTCTGAGCCTACTTAGTTCTCCATGGCATTTATAACCACCTGACATGGTAAATGCTACCTCTATGAGGTTTTGTTCATTGTAACATCCCCAGTGCCTCAGATACTACCTGGCACATGGCAGGTGCTCAGTGATGTTTGTTGGGTGGAGAGTGAACAACTCCCCAGTTTAAATCCGAGTTCTATAATGTGGCCCTGCGGTCAAGCCCCACCTATGTCTGGTCCTATCTGGCTGTGTGCAGCCCTTTGCAGACACATGGGGCGTGCGATTTGCACAGTTTATTGCCGTGGTGCCATTGACAAGTTAGGCATTCACTAAAACCACTTAAATTAACGGTTATCTGAAATATAGATGCATAGAAAATTAACCTAGAATTAATACAGATTAGATTAAAGCTTTCATGTAAATTAAATGTCTGAGAGCCTATAACCTATGATTTTACATTAACAAAAATGAGAGTGAACCCTGATGACGCCCGAAACAGTTCAATGTCAGCCGAACATGAGCGTCCTGGTTCAGACATCCTGAACTTGCGCAGACTCAAGTCTGCATTAAAACACGGCAGAAGCTTGGCGGTACTCGAAGGACATGAGCACGTTCCTCGTACACTACCCAGCATCGTGGTAGGTATGTAAGCGTCGCTAAGCGCTGAACAGGCTTTAAACACTTGGCAAAGTCACTTCCTATCAATTTCTCCTCATGGAGCCCCCACCGCCAAGGAGAGTCGATATAAATACTATGTTCAAAAGCTGCGGCCACGCCACAGAAGCGTAAAGACGGCCGGGGGAGCGGGAGCTTAGATCAGTTCCAATGCAAAAACTGAAAAGTAGTTTGTGATTTTCGTGCTTATCCAATGGATACTGGTGCTCCGGGAGCAAACGTCACTCAAATACGAATGGTCTGCTTCTTCACGACATGGAAAAACACCCCTCTGTTTTAAAAAAGTGCTTTGCAGCTAAAGGAATCCCACCTTTCCAGGTTGTTGCTGTTCATACGTGTCCAGACACAAATGTGAAGCCATTTGGGTGGGATGACTTGCTCGGTACGTTTCTGGGACAAGGTGACACAGTCATTGATGGTCCGTTGGAGGAAAGAAGCTAATTTTCTTTTAAGCTTAAGCCTTTGGTAGTAACTTAATTAGGCCACGCTGTAAAACCATCACTAATAACTGTCAGAAGTACCCCTGAGTCACCAGAGAATGACAGAGCTTGGCAAACGGCCTCTTGCATGGAGGAGAGAAGTGTGGAGTCACCTCCCACCTCCCTCTGAAACTGTCCTCTGCCGTCAGAGACCCCACATCTCCCAGCCTGTGTCCTGCCCCCATCCTGGCAAGACCCACCTCATGAGTGCTTTACAGACACATACACACACGCAATGCACACAGACAGCCATACACATGTAAAATAACATTTTTAGGAAAGGAAAAAAAAAAAAAACCCTTTACCCCAGCACAACTGTTTTCAATTTTGTGCAATAATATTACAGGCCAAAGCCTGCCCACATTCCTTTTAGCAAACACCTGCTACTCTAATTCTTTAATGTTACTATATTTTTCAAATTTCTATGTTCCTTTTGTTATTATTTCAATGATTACTAAAATGACACGCTGATACTAACTTATGCACTTATTTGGGGGGCTTGGGCCCAAGCTGGGTGCCTGTAGGTTGAATTATGGCTTGTGGATGTGTTTCGTTTGAAATACACCGTAGTATCACAGCACGTTTTCTTCGTTTCTTAAAAATTTGAATTAGTTGCCAAGGGGCAACTCAGATTCATAAAGTTATAGCTGGACAATGAGTGGCTGCAGCCGCCTCCAGAGAGGGCACCGGTCTCCACTGTGCTGCAGCCCCGCTGCTATTGTCACTTGCCCACTTGCGTGGTCCCCTATCTGTTCCTGGGTGTGTTTGAGTTTGCGACCTTTGATTTTTGGTCTTTGCCACTATAGATAAGGCTGCAGACGATTCCTTCGGGTAATTTTTTGCTTCTGTCCTATTATTTCTGAAAGCAGGCTCACGGTGGAAATGCATTTGGCCGATGCCATTTTGTTCTCCACCGGGATGTCCCAGGGGGCCACGACCTCTCTTTTGCAAACAGCTGCCCTCCACCCCCACAAAAGCCCAGTTGAGCTGCGTCGAACAGACCCTGTCTCCTAGGAATTTGCAAATTGGATTTAAGGATGCGACATGTCTGGGCTGATTGCTTAAACTGAAGAAAAGTAAATTTGGCTGGTGTGAGGGGTACCATTGGCCAAGTATACGTGGAAAAGAGAAAAAAAAGTTTTTGCCAAAAGAAAAAAGAATGAGCCATATGTGGACAGAGAGACGCCAAGGCAAGAAACTATGGAACTGCGAGAGGGAGAGAGAAACGGGGGGAGTCAAGTCACCGAAGGCAGAGGTCAGGGGTCAGAAGGCCAGTGGAACTTGGTTCCTGCTGCCCGACATTTCCTTGGATTCTGGAAGCTGCACAGCATCTTTCCAGCAGCTGGATGGAATTGGTTCCTCTCGGCCCTGACCTGGGCATCAGGTTCTTTAGGGCCTCTTTGTCCCCGGCCGTGACCCTACACCCAGCCGTGCTGGCACATAGGAGGTGCTGGGAGCAGCTGTGGAATGAGTTAGTGAGTCCTTAACCTTCCATCCTCGGGGCAGCGCGGCTGGCGATGTGCGGCCACACTCCGCAGTGCCCGCCCGGGCCATCCGGACGGTGCCCACCTGTGGGCAGCGGGAGCCCGGCCTGTCGCTCCTTCCTCACTTTCTCCATTCCCCGCCGCTGGGCGCCCCTCTCAGGTCTCCTCCTACTTCGCAGGTCCCTTCGCGGGATCCCCCACAGTTCCCGCTGCTAAACGCGCTGCCCACCCCTTCATTTGGGCCTCTGCTCAAGTCCTTTTCCCAGCGCCCCCCACCCGCGACAGCCCTGTCCGAAATCGCGCAGTCTCCTCGCTGTGATTGTTCCTCTTCAGAGCCATAACCAGTTCCTGCAGTGTTTGCTTACTTTGTTGCCTGTCTCCTCCAGCTGGAAAGTTCATGAGAGTAGAAACTTCCTTCGTTCTGTTCACTGCTCTTTCCCCTCAGCAGGGACTGACAGACAGTTGGTGCTCTACTCGCTGGTTCAACAGATACTTACCGAACCCGCCTACTGTGTGTAATAAATCCAAGAAATAAACAATGCGTGGCAGACAGAGCTCATTGACACGGAAAACTCAGAGTAAGCCCAGAGCTCAGCAGGGCTGGGGGCTGGTCTGGGAAGGCCTCCCGCGAAGGTTTGTTTAGCAAACACTAGAAGGAGGGCAGGGAAGAGCCGCACGCCCATTTGGGCAGCAGCATTCCAGACAGAGGGATCTGCCACTGCAAAGGCCCTGAGGCACAAATGTGTTCTCGGAGCAGCAAGGAGTTCAGAATGGCTGGAGTGGATGTGCGAGTGGGAGAGCAGCATTAGAAGACGTTGAAAACGAAAGTAGGATGCAATGGAGATCTTTTTTTTAATGTCAATTATATTTACGTGTCATTTACATACAATAAAATGTACCCATTTTTAGTGTACAATTTGGTGAGTTTTGACCAATTTATATATCCACATAACCACTGCCTTGATCAAGATATAGAACATTTTTATTAATATTATCCCAAAAAGTTCCCTCGTTTCACCTTCCACCGGGGGCCCCAGGCAACTTTGTTGCTATAAGTCAGTTTTGCCTGTTCTAGAATTTCATACAATACACACTCTTCTGCGTGAGGCTTATTTTGCTTAGTATGAAGTTTCTGAGAGTCTTCCACGTTGTGCTTATGAACAGTTTCCTTTTTCTGCTGTGTAGGACTCCCTGCTCTGATACACACGCTTTGTTCATCCATTCACCTGTTGGAGGACATCTGGGTTGCTTCCAGCTTTCCGCTATTACCAAGAAAGCCGCTGTGAACATTTGCGTACAAATGTTTGTGTGGCCAAGGGTTTCATTTCACTTGAGTATACACCTGGGGCAGGTATTTCTGGGTCGCACAGTGTATTTTAACTTTGTAAGAAAGTTGCAAAATGTTTTCCAGGGAGGTGGGACCGTTTCCCTCTGTATCTGCACCGACACTTGGTGGCGTCAGTGCGTTCAGCTGCGGCTGTGTAGCAGCTCCTCCTTGCGACTCGAATGTGCATTTCTCTGATGACTAATCATTATTTCATATGCTTAGTAGGCACTTGTACTCCTTCTCTTGTGAAGTATCCGTTCCAACCTTTTGCCCATTCTTTTAAATTGGGTTGTTCCGCTTACTGAGTTGTGGTTCCTTATATACATCCTGAAAAAGTCTTTTGTCAGACATGTTTTGTGAATATTTTCTCACAGCTGTGGCTGGCTTTTTCATTGTCTTAAAAGTATCTTTCAAAGAGCAGATGTCTACTTTTGATTTAAGTCCAATTTATCCATTTTTTTCATTGATTCATTCATTGACAAATAATTGTATATATTTATGGCATACAACATTTTGATATATGCATACATTGCACAGTGGCTAAATAAAATGAACATATATATGTCTTCACACACTTACCATTTTTTCTGTGATGAGAACAATAAAAATATGTTCTTTTAGCAACTGTCAAGTATACCATATGTTATTATTAACTGTAGTCACCACGCGGTACAACAGACCTCTTGAATTTATTCCTGTCTCAATTTTTTTCTTATGTGGTCAGTGTCCACTCCAAGAAAGATTTGCGTAGCCTGCGGTGATGAAGGTGTTCATGCTTTTTTCCCCAGTGGTTCTATTGTAACTTTTGTTTTCATCGATAGAGGGTTTTGAGCAAAGACCTGACATGATCCGACTTATGCTAGAAGCATCGCTTTGCTGTGTGGTTCTGTGGGGGCAGAACATGGACTTGGGGACGCTTGTCGGGGGACCTTTCCAGTCACCTCGGCTTGGGCAGGGCTAGGCGAGTTCGGAGGGTGTAGAGGCCAAACTCCGGAAATCTTTATCATTGAGGTTTTCGGGGTCAGTCCTTCCTCCCTCCCTGCTGACCAATACGCAGCTTTGTGGAGAGTTATTTCCCTCTCCGAAGACGCAAGTGCTTGCGGCGTCACACGAGGCCAAGTGTATGTACGGAACTAGTCGCGAGCCTTGAGCAGTGTCTGTATGCACTTGAACTTTCCTTCGCTATTTTAAGGGAAATAACTGCTTTCAAGTTTTAATCCACACATTGTCATTCTTCAGGGATGGCAGCCCCAAACACAACATAACCACCCATCTATCCGCTCACAAAAGATTAAAAAAAGGAAACCAACATACTTCATGTCATGCTGTGCGTCACCTTCCGTGAGGACACATAAATCCACATCTCTCTGCCTTGGCTACTCAGCTCATATCTGACCCTTTTTTTTTTTACCTCATGATTTATTGCTGTAAGTTACTCTTTTTGCCAGATTTATAAACTTAACTGTTCTTTCTTTATATAATACCTACTTTGTACAACGGGCAACAAGACAGTAAATTTATTGTCTATGAATTGTTACCTTGAAAAATTACATCAATGCAAAGTGATTGCCTTTTAGCTTCCATAGCCAATAAATTTATTTTATTTTTTTTTGGAGAGGATGATGTGAGGTCACAGGATGGCATATATAATCGGTGATCACAGAAGGAGAAGGAGCAAGTCGAAAGCTCCCTACGACAGAAGCCAGGAGGGAAGGCTTCTCTCTCTCACCAATCATGTATAAGCTGGCCTCCTGCTGTTTGCTTTTCATAGGATTCTTAAACCCTCTCTTATCTCTTCCCATCTCTGATTCCAGGGAAGTATCCCTTCAGCTCTCAGGTAAGATGGATTTTTTTCCCCTTATGTTGGTTTTAAAAGAGTCTTCACTGGTCTAAAATGTAATGTTACAGATAAGAATGAAATTCTTGCTCAAGGGAGTCTTGTTACATCAATAGTCCCAGCTTTGAAAAGAATATTAAAGGATCCTTACTGTACATTTTAGATTTAGTAATGGATACAGATTTTTCTCTCTACAATGTGAAAGTAGAAGAGCAGAATTGCTTGTTTCATGTTGCCTCTGTAATTCAAACTTTGGTTTTGGTCAACATTTTTTTCCAATTTAAAAAACTGCACTACATTTAAAACATCATGACTTTTAGTTTTTATTTTAAATGAACTGGTTGAATGTTGAATTGATTGTGCTAATTATAGATTAAGAATGTATTTATTTTATCTTATATTAAGCTAAAAAGTAATCATCTGACATGTTATATGAAACAAAAAATGTTTATTGAAAAATAAAAAAGTGACAAGCTGGATCTAGGATGTCACAGATTTCCAAGCATATATATCTTTTCCTTTTGGCTAATGTCCACTTGGTATAAGTCTAAGTTGGATTTTAAAAAATGTCAGCCAAGTAGGTAATTTTTTTCATGCTTGGGTATTAGCATCAAACTTAACTGGATTTAATTTTGTCTTTAATTTTGGATACTTTAAGAATTTTTTTAAGTTAAAAAAAACTCTTCTAAGCCATTGATTTTATAGTATCTAGTCTCTAAAAGTTTATCCCAAGCAGCTCTGTGATGATGTTCAAGCACTATTAGTCATTCACGCAGTATTGAGAGTCACTGAGTTCAGTCGGCAGTCACCTTAGTGGTCAAAACAGGCATTCACCTTACCGGGTCTCTGCTATTTATAAAGGAACAGTGACAAATCACAAGACAAAACCAAGAATAAATACTCAGATATTACTGTCATCTCCAAAAACTCACATATAATTATTGTAATGAAAAAAACTTAGAGGAAATGAGTGTAGCGTCTCACTCAAATTCTGAACAGGTGGCAACTTACCTTAGAATGTTTGCCAGATTTTTCCCTCGTTTGAAAAGCAATGAGCCTTTATGACATAAGCATTTACGTATGATCGAATTTTATAGATTGTCATCAATATTCTTTAGAAAACCCTGGGAATGTGCCCAGATGCCTTTATGATGATTTTTTATTGTCCTCCAATCAAGGTTGTAGCTATTTGTAAGGCTGCGGCATGCCAGTGTCGTGTCTGGCCTCCCGTCCTGACACCCACGGCGTCCAACTCCAACATAGTGGCACCTGGCCAAGAGCTAACCTGACGCCGAGTCTCCAGTACCACACCCCACACGCACCTGGCATTCGCCATGCAGCCACCATGCGTCTTTTGTAGCATTTAGTCGACCAGATTTTACATCGGAAATGCCAGTCAAGTTCTTTAAAGATTATTTTGAAGCCGACTCTTTTCTAAGTATGATGATAATGGCATCTAAACTGTGAAGTCCGGCAAGGTAACCATCCTATTGGCTTTATAGGAGGAACATAAACAATCTTTCCTTTTTCCTCTGACTCCAATTTCACCACCTAAGTATCTGAAAGCACAACACAGTGGGCAGCAGCAGATAAGCAAATGTGGGAGGGAGAGTCAGGCTTTCCAATGCGATGGTTTTTGGGGTCTGTGGCTCGGCTCAAGGCAGTCCAGAGTCCTGGCAAGGCGCGCGGGCAGCAGAGTCAGCACAGGGTCCACGTCTCCCGACGCCCTATTCTGCTGGCTTGCAGATTGCACTTGCGGCATCTCCTCTTCTCTTTCAAAATACTCCTAGTGACAAATGATGAACTTGGCACTGGAAGTTTTTCTAGTATTCATCTCCCTATCCCTGGTGCTCACCAAAGATGACAGGAGCAGAAATGGCTAATGGAGGATGGAGTGAACTATGTATCTGTTTTTACCTGCAGCACCCAGTGAAGACGCGAGGCTAAAACTACAGGACCTGGAAAGGGCTTCCCTTCTGCAGGTGCTGCCAGCGACCGTGGGTGTCGGAAGAGGCAATGCTCCTAGGGAAGCAGGTAGAATTATTCTCGTGTTCATAGGTTGTCTGATTTTATTGCTACTGAATTTGCTCTCTAGTGTCAGCCACTAGATGAGGTAAAACCCTGTTGTGGAACACAAAGATGAGCTACAGAAAGTAAGTAAATCACCAGCACGCTCCCTCCTGACCTTCCCTCTTCATTTTCCTTCCCCAGCAACCCCTTGAGAGCGTCATGCTCTACTTGGGATCTCAGCATTTTCTTTTTCACAGTGGATTTTACTGGGGGGTTGGTGGGTGGTAATTATCCTAGTTTCTAATGAGTGCAATTTAAAATCCTGGTTTCCCACTTACTAAAATCTTAAAACAAATTACTTAATCTTTCTGTATTCCAATTTCTTAATCTGTGAACAGGAAAGATAAAAATGTCCACGTCATAGGGTTATTGTGCTGAGCCAACAAGGACATGCAAGTGAGATTTCAGCAAGTCACACAGAAAGTAATCAGCGCAATGTCGGCTTATTTTCTCCGTGAACGTGTTCCTCTAAGCGTCGACACAAATGCCCAGGACGTTCTGGAAACAAAATGGAGCCTTTTAATAGGCATTGCGTAGTAGATAGGAGCTCATCTGTTGTATTTTTGATAAGCTACTGAGCTGCTAAGTTACCGGAATAATGCGGTGCCCTTTTTTTTTTTTTTTTTTTTTGAGACAGAGTCTCACTCTCTTGCCTGGGGCGAGTGCCGTGGCTTCAGCCTAGCTCACAGCAACCTCCAACTCCTGGACTCCAGCAATCCTACTGTCTCAGCCTCCCGAGTAGCTGGGACTACAGGCATGTGCCACCATGCCCGGCTAATTTTTTCTATATATATTTTTAGCTGTCCAATTAATTTCTATCTATTTTTGGTAGAGACGGGGTCTTGCTCTTGCTCAGGCTGGTCTCGAACTCCTGAGCTCAGGACGATCCGCCCGCCTCGGCCTCCCAGAGTGCTAGGATTACAGGAGTGAGCTACCGCACCCGGCCAATGCAGTGCCTTTTGTGAATTCCAGAGACACAAACAAGGCCTGCCTCCGGTGTAAAACAAGACCAGAAATTAGACGTAATTTAGCAATGTTCTATTTCGTATGTTTTCAAACAAGCATAAAATACCAACAATAGATGTGACGAATTGGTTTCAAAATTGTTTTCCAGGTCCTAGTACCAACGTTTTCAACCCAAGAGGAAATCTGAGAAAGGTAAGTGACTGTTTATGAGAATTGGGTTTAAAAGGGTGAACATTCTACACTTGATTTTATAGGATCTTCAATTCACAAGGACTGTTCTTGATGGAAACCACACCTTAAAATAATTGGCCAGTGGGATTTCACAGCATTAATGTTTCCAAATTTTGATTGATATAAAATCTGAGTGCAACCAGAACTTACCCAGTGCCTGTTTTGGGTAAAATAAGTTGTCAGAGAGTGAAAAAATAGATAAAGTCTGTGCTCTCAAGTTTGTCATTCACTTGTGCTTTCTTCTTTTTTTGGAGAGAAGAGTCTCACACTCTGTTGCCCTGAGTAGAGGGCAGTGGCATCATCACTGCAACCTCACACTCCTGGGCTCAAGGGATCCTCCTGCCTCAGCCTCCAGAGTAGCTGGAACTATAGGCATGCGTCACCACACCTGGCTAATTTTCCTATTTTTAGTAGAGATGGGGGTCTTCCTCTTGCTCCAGCTGGTCTCGAACTCCTGGCCTCAAGGGATCCTCCTGCCTCGGCCTCCCAGAGTGCTGGGATTACAGGCGTGAGCCACTGGGCCCAGCCTTACTTGTGCTTTTATTCATTATCTTAACATGAGGCCCACAGACCGGCTTTGCTATCACTGTGGAGCTTGTGAGAAATGCAGAATCTCAGACCCCGCCTAGGACCTAAGGAATCAAAACCTACAACTTAATAAGATGCCAGGTGATTCATAGGGACTTTAAAGATGGAAAAGCACTGCAATCTAACAACTGAGTGGAAGAATGACATTCTCAAAATATTGAGATGGAATGTGTTCAGCAGAGAGCAGAATTTCCAGAAAATTATTTTGAGTATAGCAGAAAGACTGTAACAGGGATTGATGAAATCAAATGGTTGGAGATGGTATGCAATTAATGTGAGACCTTAAATACTGAAAGAAAAATCTGTATCTGGTCACTATCAACCCCCAAAAAACTATGCATTAGTGCTTCCTAAAGGGTCTGCTGCGTGTGGCCGCCCTGTGAGCCAGTCCACTGGTCTGGGCGGGGGCAGCAGCCCTTCCCTGTCCCGGTGATTCTGTGTACCACGGGCACCTTAAGGTCTCCCAGGAAATCACGAGATAAAACTATTTAAATTTAAGTGAGTATTTCCTAACCATTTTGATCAGGGACATCTTTTTCGGCATAATACCCATTAATATTCTAGCAAAAATACACTCTGGAAACACTAAATCTGGAGACAGCAAACACCACCGGAGGTCCCAAGCAGGATAAACTGCCAAGGGGACTGTGTGGCTTCTTCTTGTGGCTACTTATCATTCAGATGTTTATGTTCTTCTGAATAGAAGGCTTGTGACTAAGGACTCTAAAATCTTAAGGGTGATTAGTGGGATGTGCTCTTATTCTTTTATTCTAGACTAAAAAGAAAACAGAGTCAACTTTTAAAGAAGTTAGTTTTAAGACAAACAGAAATCTGCTTTACACAGAAGGTAACAAATGCGCAGATCCTGTCACTGACAGATGATTTAAATAAATAGGTCAGTGAGTTTGCTTCTGGGAATCCTCAGGCTAACCAGAGTGGACGGGCCCTTCCTTACCAGCAGCCTCACTGAGCCTGGGGCACTCCCCTTGCAATTACAGTCCAGAGAACAACAGAGCAAATACTTCCTAACACATTGGCTGCCGTGTGAGTCGTATTTAACTCATGCTAGTTTTGAGCCCTGGGCCTTATGAAGCGTATGTAACTCACATCTCTTCACCTTGGGAGCCGCGAGAACTTTTTACAAGTTGCATAAAACTCATGCACAGAAAACAATAAAAAATAACACATTTTGCATTAAGTTAGAAAGGATCATTTTGTTTTCTAAGTTTTTATTCTATTTTCATTATAAAACACCGCGGTCCAAGGAAAAAATTTTTTCTAGTGTGGCAGTCAATGTGTTAAAGGTCCAACATATTCCTTTTTCTTATAGGACTCTTGATTCGTTGATAACTTATCTGTTTTTTTGTTTTGATTGTTTTAGTTTCAGGCTTTCTCTGGACAAGACCCATTTAATATTTTCCTGAGTCATCTTTTGACCAGAACCAGGAAAGAATACAAGAAACGTGGGACTCCTTCTGAATGCTTCTGGAAATACTGTGTCTGACGTGGAATAAATGTCTATTAGTTAACTCAGGAACACCTACCTTAGAAAACTGAAAATAAAAATGCTTGGTTTGAAAACAGTTTGAAGACAAACTAGGCAAACTATATCCTGTTCCTTATTATTTGGAAAATAAATCCTCCTCTATGTTTTGCAAACATCATGAGTGATTATTTTCCCTATAAATTATCCTGAAAACCTATAATTTTTCTTTCCTTCAATTTATCCTTAGAGAAATCTTTGAAAATTTAGAAGTAAAATAAATGAACAGAAATACTAAGAAAAAGTTATAATAGTTAAAATTATTAAACTATAAATCATTTAAATAAACATTATTTTAGCTGTGATGTCCTCTCAACCCTGAAAAATGACATTTTTTAATAATAGATGCTATTAATATTTTTAAAAATTAGCATCTTAGCTTGGAAGTATCTCTAAATGAAGGACGTCTAATGACAAAGAGTTGGGAGCAGCCTGAATTCTCCTTAGTTTCTGACAGCGACGTTCATGTGCTCAGACTCTTCCTTAGCTGACCCAAGTATTGAAGACTTGAAAACTTTAATCCTTTAATACTGACATTTGTTTGATCTTTGTTTCTGTGAGATCAAGGATTATAGTTCACTTATACTAGAGAAAAAGATCTTTCTGTTTCTCACAGAAAGCTGACACGAGATTTACGATTGTGGAAAAATTAGCCTGGTTTATTTTTAAAAACCACATGCGTGTGTAAATACTAATTTATATTCCATTAATGCATCTATATAAATGTAACTTCTATTATATATGTGTAGAATATACAGTGTGAACTCCCAAGAGCTCTGTGCAGCTTCTCACACAGAACCATGAGCCTGAGAGCTAAATTTTTACCAAGGAGTGCCAGATCTGTACCAGCTGAACAGCACTGTGCAACTTACCAACAAACATCACACCTCCCTCATAGAGTACAGGTTTGATAAAGCTCCCTTTAAGGTATCAAGAACAAACCTACAGGGAAAGACGTTTTAAACTTGAAGAACGGATGCATAATCTCAGAAACATTTGGACATTAAGTATAGCTACGATAAAACTGTGGTATGTCTCTCAGTGTTGAAATTAATACCATTCTCTAAAACAGAACTTTGGCACCACAAAACTATTTTATATTTTTAATACCAGACATAGCTTAAAAGTGGACTTCCATTGTAACATAATTCTAGAATCTCTACTTTTTTAGCGATATTAGGCAATTATAGATGGGGGCTCTGGTGTCAGATTACGAGGCCAAATCCCTACTCCCAACACAAACTAGCTGTGAGTCTCTGACCAAGGTATTTGACACCCCATGCCTCAGTTTCCTTCTCTGTAAAATGAAGACAGTAACAATATTTCACGGCACAGTTGTGAGGATTCAATGAGATAATTCACATAAGGCACTTTTAGACTAATACCTGCCAGAACAGTATACACTCAACAGATACTTAGCTATTTTTCTTCTTGCTATTGTTCTGTTTTTTTTTTTTAAAGAAAGGTGCAAACGTGCAAAGTCTGTTGCCTTCAGGATCTTGTTCTGTATTTTAGTTTCTAGATTTTGTTGCCACCAGTTACACAGACTTTGTGAAACACAGGTGCACCCCAGAAAATCTGTAAGAGTAATTTTAGATAATGGAATTTTATAAAGTTAACATTAAAATTAGTTAAGTATTAAATATATGTACGTATATTCAGGACCCAATACATTCTTCACAGTGCTGAAGTGAGGATTAAATGAGCCCATGAATTTGAAAACGACTGTACCTTTATCTTTCACACCGGAGGAGCTCAGACACACTTGATGATGCGAACACAAAGTGCAGATGAGAAAGGCAACGTTGACTTAATGTAAGCGCCCTTCGGCATACCTAAGAAATAGTTCTCAATGATATAAAATACATATTCGGGGCAAAGGCTTGTTGACACAGTGCAAGAAAATTTCTCAAGTTTTGCATGTACACAGATTATTTATTGTTTTTACTTAAAAAGATATCCAATTAAAATATTAGTAATGATTAAAAACAAGTAAAGCCACAGAATTATAAATTCAGATGAAACAAAATTTAAATTTAGATTAAATTTACCTTGTGAATTACCATGAAGTTTCACTTAATTGTAAAACTATTCATATAGCATCTTGTTTTTCATAAATCTTGACTTCTGACCCAAAAAAATACAGCTTTTTGGGTAACATTTATGTAAACAGTGAAGCCTATAATATACATTTTTATTACCATTTTTACAGTCATTAATACAAAAAGTTAATAAATTTGAACAAGAAAGTTTAAATTGGGCAAAGCCCCCCTGGGGGGCGGCAGTCATCACTGCTCATCCCCACCACTGCTGTCAGCAGCAGGAACCACCTCAAAGCGCACTAACTAATCTACTTACCAAAAGATGAGAATTTACAAACGGCTTTACAGATCTGTCTATAACAAGCACCAGTTTCAAATCAAGCCTAGTATAATATACACTCCATAAAATGTGTACTAAGGCAAAGAAATAAGCAAATTTAGAGAAAACAAATATCCAGGAACAATGGAAAAAAGGGCTTGTGTTACTAGAAATACGGCTTAAGATATGCATACATGAATGCAGAGTGATCCTGATAGCTACATAGATCATTTTTGATTTATACAAATAAAAACTTTATTACTACAGAAGGTGACTGGTGGACAATGTACTGGATGGTTAATTTTTTTTATCAAAATTTGATTTTCCACCAATACCAAAATTAAACTTGACCAACACACACAAAGGCTTCAGAAATCTTTTAACTATGAAGATGGAGTTGATAGAATATGAGAATTCTCTATCTATAAAACAGGAATATTTGCATGGAACTGCTTAATATTAAAATTCCAAGCAATGTCGAATGCAGCATCTGAGAATGGTTTTGACATCTTAAGACAGAATTACCACCCAGAAAACCACTATACTCTGAGAGCTACAGGGAGAATCAGGGCCCAGCAGTCACCAAGGATAAGAAAGTCCATTCTCCTAATCATTATCAGGATGCATTTATAAAAAGCTATAAAACACAAAGGAGAAAGAAGTGCTTTCCTAAAAATAAACAAAAACAAAAGAAGAAAAATAAGTTAGTTTGTTGCAAGTCACATGAAGAAAAAAGGTTATATTGTAACATTTTCTTGTATTTCCTTTCTGATCTGCATGAGTGTGAATTTCATGTCATTCCAAGTCTGAGAAGAAATCACTGACTTCTCTAAAGAGCACCAGAGTGAAATGACTTATCAAGTAAACAACCACACACGTCTTAGAAGACACAACTAAAAATGGCTCAGAAAGCATTTATGGAGACTCTACAGTCCCCTGCAGGCTAGGATTACTGAGCTCCTGGACCATTTTCTCAGTGTGTAGTCCCCACAATGCTTACTCCTATTCAAGGGCAAACAAAAGGCAGTGCCAATCACACCTCTGGTAGGGATGGAGAGACTTCTTTTGTGTAAATTGATTGGAAATACAGAGTTAACTGCTAGTTTTGGTAAGACTGAACATTTAAACACATAAGCATATATGAACAATATTAATTTTTACATAACTTCTAAAACATTTTACAATCATTATTTTAAAACCATTAAAAAGGGAAACACCATTAAGGATCTCTTTTGTTTTAACATGGCACGTGCAAATGCTAATTTAAACTCTCCAAAGAATAAACTCATTGTAAACTGATCAACTAAGATAAGACTTTCGGAATTTCAGTGGAAGGTGGAAAATCAAAAGAAAAGGCATCTATGAGAATGAAGATCAAAATCCAACCCCCCAAACCAGATATTTCCAGACATACTAATGAACAATATATTTTAATATATGGTGAGAAAACTGGACTGTTTTATCTTACTTACAGAGCGGAAGCACCAACCTGTACACAGCCTGTGTGAATGTATCAAGTTTATGGAAACCACCATGGAGAGACAAGACCTGTGCATAGGTGGGATTTCTTCAAGTACTCTAATGGGGGAAAACGATTTACGTAACAACAGAATAAAATGAGGCTAAGGTTTGAGGACCATTCTAGCTATACTTCTAATTTATTTTGGGGTGACACCTGAAACAAAGTTTTGCCACACGCATACCTCTTCAGAGGCCATCCGATCTCTTTAGAAGACAGCTAAACTAGAAAAAGCCTAATTGACAGTTTTATATGTCAAGAACAAACAGAAATAAGATTCTATATACAATGTCTGCTTCGGAAAAATGTCTATTAAAAAATCAGTAAGGAAAAACCTAACATTCAATTATAACTTCATAGTCATTCAACAGTACAGGATTTAAAGAGACAAACAAAAGGGCTATTTGTCCAACACGTCTCGGAAAGGGTATGAGGGTACATCTTCAGGGTCACTCAACCGCTGTCTTCTGCTAGATTCTGACCACAGAGTGGCATCATCAACCGAAACTTTGTCTTCACAAGTGACACAGCCCTCCAAAAAAGAACAAGAGCAGGCGGGTTATTTGATGTCAATATCATCTGAAGAGTTTTTAAATCAGAAGGCTAGCCAAACAACATATTTCTAACTCCCCAACTTATTCATGTCTGAAAATACCCATTATAGGTCATTCTTTATTATTAGAAGGTAAATGACAGAAATTGTTTAAACATAGTCATGCGCCACATAACAATGTTTCAGTTAATGACGGACTGCATATATGACGGTGGTCCCAATAGACTGTAATACCGTATTTTTACTGTACCTTTTCTGTTTAGATTTGTTTAGATATACAAATACTTACCATTGTGTTAAAACTGACTACAGTACTCACAATCCCATGCCGTATAGGTTTGTAGACTAGGAGCAAAAGGCCGTACCATACAGCCTAGGTGCAGAGTAGGCTATACCATCTAGGGTTGTGTAAGTACACTTTATGATGCTCAGTGACAAAACTGCCTAATGATGCATTTCTCACAACATATCTTCATTGTTAAGCGATGTACTTTTGTTTATTTATTTATTCTACACAGGGTCTTGCTCTGTCGCTGGGCTTGAGTGCAGTGGTGTCATCATAGCTCACTGCAGCCTCCAATTCCTGGGCTCAAGTGATCCTCCTGCCTCAGCCTCCTGAGCAGCTGGGACTACAGGTGCATGCCACCACACCTGGTTGATTTTTTAATTTTTTGTAGAGACGGTGTCTCGCTCTTGCCCAGGCTGCTCTCAAAGTCCTGGGCTCAAGTGATCCTCTTGCCTAGGACTCCCAAAGTGCTAGGATTACAGGTGTGAGCCACTGCACCAGGCCTGTACTTTTGTTTACATTGCTTTGGGGTTCATTCTTCACAGACCCTTTTATTCAAAAACCAGAAAAACAACATTTAAAAAATTAAAGACATTTACAGTAACCAGCCCAGCTGCTGATTTTTGGTGAGACCCTATCTAACCATTCTTAAATGGCAGACATTCATTCTTTTCTTTGAAAATGGGGTCAGGGGAGAAAATTCTGAGAAGATGGCAGAGCAGGAAGACTAGGAATCTGTCTCCCCACCTGGACAACAACTGCACTGACAGAATCAGTCTGCTGTAACTCTTTGGAACTCTGGAGCCTATCCGAAGGCCTGCAACTTCCAGGAGAATGCTTAGATGGTAAATTGTGGTTTGATTTTGGTCGGTTTCAGCTTGTAGAACAGCAGCAACTACCCATTCCCTAGCCCCAGGGCAGACGTGTTCCTGGAGCAGTTTGCACACAGCTTATGGGAGTCGGGGCGGGCAATAAGGACCATGTCTTCCAAAAATGGGGGATCTGTGTTTTGACTGCTGATTGCTTCTCATCTTGGAGGCACAGACACACAGGCAGCAGCCATTGTTGAAACCCCTCTCCCCGCTGCTACAAGCTCCTTTCCCTCTAGTTGAAGCAACTTCTAGGGTATTTAAAGAGCCAGCAGCCTCCCTCCCCTCCATCATTTTTCTCTTTTTCTCCTTTTGAGAGTCGGACATTTAAAGTCTAGGACATTCGAAAGCAACTATGTATATGGGGGAATTTAGACAGTCACCATGCATGCCCAGGGAAAGGAGCAGACTTTAAACGACCTGAGAAGACTTTAAGTTTACACCTGCTAATCTCCAGCAAAGGTACAGCCTATAATAATGATAAAAAGGCAAAAACAGAAACAAAAATCAGCCAATCTGGGGGAAGGGGGAGAATATTACTTCTAGACTTATTAAATTATTAGATTCAAATGTCTAGTTTTCAACAACAAAAAAATCCCAAGGCATATATAAAGAAACAGAAAAGTGTAACCTATTCAAAGCAAAAAAAAAATAAACCAACAGAAACACTCCCCGAGAAAGACCAGATGATAGACTCGCTAGACAAAGACTTTAAAACAACTGTCTTAAAGATGCTATAAGAACTAAAGAAAGACATGGAGAAAAGTCAAGAAAACCATGTATGAACAAAATGGAAATATCAATAAAGAGATAGAAAACTTAAAAAGAAACCAGAAAGAAATTTTGTAACTAAAAGTACAAAACTGAAATGAAAAATTCACTAGAGGTAATTCAAAGGCAGATCTGAGCATGCAGAAGAAAGAATCCATGAATGAAGGTAAGTCAACTGAAACTGTCAAGTCTGAGAAACAGAAAGAAAAAAGACTGAAGAAGTGAACAGAGCCTAGGGGACATGGGAGGTACCATCAAGTGGACCAATGTAAGCATAGGGGAGACCCAGAAGGAAAAGAAAAAGAGAAAGAGGCAGAGAGATTATTTGAAGAAATAATGGCCAAAGATTTCCAAATTTGATAAAAGACATAAATACAAATATCAAAGAAACTCAATCAACTCCAAGAAGGATGACTCAGAGCCCCACACTGAGACACATTATAATGAAATAGTCCAGGGCCAAAGACAAACAGAATCTTACAAGCGGCAAGAGAGAAGCAAATTCATCACATGCAAGGGATTTTCAGTAACTGCGGTCCCTAACCCCTCATCACTAGTCTGTGGCCTCTCAGGAAAAGAGCTGTGCATCACCACCTGAGCTCTGTGCCACATCCCCCACCCACGACACCCCACCCTCCCATCCCAGCCCGTGGAAAAACTGTCTTCCATGAAACTGGTCCCTGGTGCCAAAAAGGTTGGGGACAGCTGTTCAGTAAGGTTATTGGCAGATGTCTCAGCAGAAACTTCAAAGGTCAGAAGGTAGTGGGCCAATATATTCAAAGTGCTTAAAGAAAAAAAACTGTCAACCAAGAAATCCTATATCTGGCAAAACTGTCCTTCAAAAGTGAGGGAGAAATGAAGACATCTGCAGATAAACAAAAGCTGAGGGAGTCTGATACCACTAGAAGTAGTCCTGTAGGTTCAAATGAAAGGATACTAGACAGTAACTTAACGCTACATGAAGAAATAAAGATCTTAGTAAAGGCCAACACATGGCCATTATAAAACCTAGTATTATTGTAATAATGATACATAACTCCACTGTTTTCTACATGATTTAAGAAACTAATATATTCAAAGGAAACTACTAATCTAAAAGCTAGTATTATTTTAACTTTGGTTTGTAATCCCACATTTTGCTTTCTATATAATTTAAATAGATTAATGCATAAAATGATTAGCTTATGTTTTAGGTCACACACTGTATAAAGATCTAATTTTGCAACATCTGTAACTGAAAAGAGACGGGGATGGAGCTCTACGGAAGCAGGGTTTTTGTATGTTATTGAGGTCAAGCTGGTATAAATTCAAATTGGTATGATATAATGTTAGAATGTGAAATGAAATCCCCATGGTTGTCATACAGAAAATAGCTATAGAATATACATAAAAGGAAATGAGAAGGGAATTAAAGCATTTCACTTCAAAAAACCAACTAAACACAAAAGACGACAGTAATGCAGGAAAAGGGGGATAAAAACCCCATGAGGCATGTAGAAAACACGGAGCAAAATGACACAAGTTCTCCTTTGCCAGTAATTAATTACTTTAAATGTAAATGGTTACACTCTCCAATTAAAAGACAGAGATTAGCTGAATGGATTTTAGAAAGTACTATCCAAATCTATGCTGTCGACAAGAGTCTCACTTTAGATCTAGACACAAATAAGCTACAAGGGGAAAGGACAGAAAAAGATATTACGTGCAAACAGTAACCGAAAGAGAGCAGGGGTGTCTATAAATAAGCCAGTAACAAAAAAACCAAACAGTATGTGAATTCTACTCACACGAGGTACCTAGAGTAGTCAAATTCATAAAGACAGAAAGTAGAATGGTGGTTGCAAGGGGTTGGTGGGGAGAGGAACTGGGTGTAGAGTTTCAGTTTTGCAAGATGACGAGTTCGGGAGATGGTGGTGATGGATGCACGATGAGAATGTACTTAATGCCACTGAAATGTATATTTAAAAATAGTTATGAAGGCAAATTTTGTTATGTGTATTATACAATAAAAATGTGTTATTAAATCTTAAAGGGAAGGATTTCAATGACTTGCTTACTTCATAAGCCTTAATATCATACTTTTTTGAACATCCACCTTTATTCTCTTGCTATAATTTTTAACCTGAATGTTCGCCTTCACACATCTAGATACTTGTGGGAATAAAGATCTCATGACCAGTACAACCATCACTACTATCGCTACAGCTGCTACCACTGCTGGTTGGGACAAGTGGTCAAAGCTTCACTGTTCAGGTTATTCGCAATGACCTCACTGGGGAAGACCTCGTAACAGCAAAAAGACTACTTGGGTCCCACGAAAGTTCCTGCTTGGTATGATTACCACCCCTGGTGTAAACCTTACATTTTGAATTTTAATTCTTTTCAAACACACAGGCATATTTGCGACGTGTATCTCTTATACCTCTCCTCCCCAGTCAATCACACATCAAAGCATGTGTCTTTACTCTTTCTTTTTCTTTACATCCACTAGACAGTTTCATGTCTTCATTGCCTCCAAACTTTCCAAGTGGTGGAAGAAAAAAAACCAGGTGAGGCAAAAAGACTTGTATTCAAAATTTAATGAACTGCATAACTGTATACAATTATTTAACATTTATACACCTCACTTTGTTGCTTATGATAAAGCAGGAATAGTAACACCTACTACAGAAGTAACTGTGAAGATTAAAATTTTCAGTGGGATCATGAGAGAACACTACCTGTATTAAGACCACCACCTGGCACAAAATATGTCAATGTATGATGCTGTTATTACTGTGCTTACTTGGATGTCTGTTTCTTGAGGGACAGTCTGCCTTTGAACCCAAGAATACACCTTGGCCAGCTCCTCCTTTTGCCCTTGAGAGAAGTGGGGCTGTTGCTGCCTCATGCTTTCTAGCTTTTCTAGGTCTTCTTTTAGCACTTCTTCTTTAACCCTGAAAACAAACAAACAAACAAACAAACAAACAAAATCTTAATAGTACTGAATAAGGCACAGGGTTCTTACCAATGTCATCTACGAAGAGCATTTCTTTTTGGTTAATAGTATACTATATAGCTCTTCTTAATATGTAAGTTATACATTAAAAACCTAACTGAATCATTTATCTGTCAAGTTGGTAAAGTAGACCTTTTTTGCTTGGTGGAAAATACCTGTATGTTTTAACAGGGTATATAGAAGAAAGAGATTTCCCTTAGTTCTTCTTTTCTTTTAGTATGGGGAAAGAAAAAAATCCAGGTCTAAAAAAAAGCCCTCGCGCTCGAGCGCCATCCTGCAAAGCACAGTCTCCTCTGTTTTCCTGTCTCATGACGTGTGACCTTCGTTTAGTCTGGATCTGAATGTACGTGGCACTATCACCATAACCCTTGTTTTAAGAAACCATTTGTCACTTGACTTCAAATGAATGGATTTGGAAATACATTTCTCTAAGGGTATGTATAAAACATTTAAAAGTAATTTTTTATTAAAAAACACAGAAAATATAAAAAGTGGGTCTTCTAAAGTGCTTTCTTACCTCTCAGGTAGCTGATACGTCATTAGAATGCTCTCGGGTATTTGTTGTATCATCCTCCAGATGGACTCTTCAGCTAAATTGGGAAATGTTTCTTTTTTCTGTACATCCTGAGATTGCTGCCCATTTTGGGATATTTCAGAAGAATAATCGCTACTAGCGAAGTACATACTGCTGTCACTGCTTCCTATCAAAAATCAACAACAAATAATTAGAAAATACCTATCAGAGAGTGATTTGCCAAACTGGCTCTCATTCTTCAAATTCTTTGGCAGCTAGCTGATAGTCTTCCTCACCACCCAGCCCAGCCATTATCCCAGGTAACTTCATCCTCCCTGGGGACAGCCTTCTAGTTCCTTGGTCTTGCCAAGATCTCCTTCCACTCCTCATGAGCCATCTACTCTCAAGGCCACACATTGTTCCTTTATCATCACCCATAACTGTTCCACCTCCAAAACCACTCAACATCTCAGAGTCACTTTCTCATTTGCTTGTTCAAAGTGTTTCAACTACAAATTTGTGACAGTGCCTTAGTATTTCTTTAGTTCCCTCATTATTCAGCTTACAGCCCATAGTTCATCATTTAGTAACACACATTGCAATACCTTAGACTTCTTTCTCCCTCTGACTCTTCACGACTATCAAACTGTCAACTCCAATAAAGCCAATTATTGATTTTGTTCTTGCCTAAACCCGAATATTAAAACACATGGAGAAAGTTGCACATAACAGAGCCCATTGTTTCTATAAAATTCATCATCACCAGCCTCAAAAGGACCATCAAAATGCCGGTAATCCTGCTACAGTCCTCTGGTCGGTGCACTAACCGACCCCCAGCAATGACTACTTTCAACTTTTCTACCTCCTCCCTCAGTCTCATCCATTTTATAGGAAAAAAGAAGCCACTGAAAGCAAGTTCATCATCTTCCTGATACTGAACATAGAAGATTAATCATATACACACTTTCTCCTCACCTTCCTCCCATTACAACAGAGAAGCCATTCATGCCAAGGCCCAACCCTTTCTGGCTTCCGTGGAACCTTACAGATCATTCCTTCCCTAACTTGCACTTGATACTTCCGGAGCCTTCTCACTGACTTGCAAAGAATTAAAAACACATACAAAAAAAGTGTCTAATTTAAAAAAATGTAAGTATATGGGTAAATACTAAAAAAAAAAAAAATTTCCTCATCAAAAAAACTCTTTAAAATAACAACGATGTTATTGTCGGGTTTATTACACGTGTTAAAATACAGGACAAAAATACCACAAAACATAAGGGGGGAATGGAAGTACTCTGTTTTAAGGTTCTAATACATAAAGTGATATATTAGGTATAATACTTGAAGGAAAACCGTGATAAGTAAAAGATATAAACTGTAAATCCTAGAGCAACAACTTTAAAAACAAGGCAAAATAAAAAAAAAAAGGAAGAGGTATGCTTAAGAAGCTGATACTAGAGAGAAACTGAACTCATAAAAAATATACAATTAACCCAAAAGGAAGAGGACAGGAGGAACAAAAGGAAGAAGGGGCAGATGACATAAACAGAAAATAAATAGCAAGATGGAAGATTTAATTTAAACCTAACCATATCAATAATCACATTAAATGGTCTAAGCAAGCACTCCAATGAAAAGGCAGAGATCGCATATTTAAAAACAACACCCAACTATATGCTGGTTACAAGAAACTTACTTTAAATATAAAGGCACAGATAAGTAAAATAAAAGGATGGAAAAAATATACCATGTAAACACTAACTGAAATAAAGCTGGACTGGATACACTGATATCAGACAAAGCAGATTTCAAAGCAAGGTATATTTCATGGTAAAGGGATCAATTCATCAAGAGCATATGATAGTTTTAATTGTGTATGCATCTAATAAAAGAGCTTCAAAATATGTGAGGCAAAAACTCATTGAACTGAGATAAAAATCCACATTTTGTCTATAAATAAGCCAGTCAACACATGGTTGTACTATTTATAGACGTTTTCCACCTTTTAGGGATGTATGTTTAAGAGCCCTATCATAATAAATGATAAAACAGATAGAAAATCAGTTAGCATGTAGAAGGCTGGATTAACATTATCAACCTTGATCTATTTTTTACATTTACAGAACAAGTGACT
>RJWJ010017221.1:0-33328 GCA_004363605.1 Indri indri
GGTGTGTGTGTACATTTAGGGGGTGAATTTAAGTTAATTATAATGGAAATGATATGCACATGTGGAAAATACTGAAATATTTTTAAAATACTACTGTCTAGAAAACATATATAACCAGGCCAAATAAAACCTTGCAGATGCTATAACACTTTTACCTTTTTTAAATAACATAATTCCATAAATAACTTTTCTGAGTTATTCTCGCTTATTGAAAAATTACAAGCAACATGTAGGCTGACTGTATTATTAATACTTAGAGATTCATAAGGTAGTTTTCCATTTCAAAACCAAATATAAAACTCTCATATCTGGTTAATATTTGGCCTATTCCATGGTAACGGAAGTTGTTTACCATGCTTTTAGCTGTGCAGCATGACTGCGGCTCTTCTTTCTCTCTTCATAGTTTCATAAAACCAACTAAATATGCCTAGTGCTTTAATTTATTAATTGATCAAACTGGCTTTCCAAGTGTTTAACACAGATATCATTTTTAAAATAAAACTCTATTTGCCAAATGAGTTTCACATTAAGTAATGGTCCCTAAGACTTGGCTATGAATGGATGGTATTGATTTTAAGAAAATTGAGCAATATAACATTATCACTTATTTTCTCTCATTTTATTATGCTTTACATTGTAATAAAAGTATATTATAGAAAGTAAAATACAGAAAATCACTTTTTTAAAAAACTGATAATCCAACGACATATATTGGGAAAAAAGATGGAATATATTGGTATATTTCCTTACAGGATCTCCTTTATTGCTTTATGGTATAGTTATTAATCTGAATAGATGTCAGGAATTAACTGTCATTTTGTTTTTAAGGGAGTTATGAGGATCCAATTTACTCATTAGATATAATGATACATTTGGGATTGTTTATGATCTTATGTTGTTTTCAACTGGGGAAGTCTTCACACTGAAAACAGTGGATAATGGTTATAGATGTGATTAGCATTCTCCTGACATGAATTGTTTAAATCAAGAGCATTGGCAATGTATGTGTGTTGGGGGGATTAATTAAAAAAAAAAATAACAGTAGAGTGATGAAAATTGTTGAATATGAGTGAGCAGGTTAATGATACTAGCAGTTCATTATTTTTTAAAAAGTTCGAATACACGCATATATATTCAATATTTGAATATATATTAATGTTTAAATATGTGTATTTTTTCATGCATACACGTATTCTAATAGATATGTGCCAAACACTCTGACCATACCACACCTGCATTTTTATAATTACATTATATACATATTTTATATCTTGCTTTTAGTATTTATTATGTTGAAATCACATTCTCATGTTATAAATTTTAATTTTTTTAATGGCTTCACACTATTCTGTCACATAAATATGCAAGGAATCCCTTTCCGGTTGTGCAGCATTTATGTTTGTCCAATTCTTCTTTATGAACTTTGGGTTCACACTTATGATAAAAATCAATTTTCTGCTTTTTTTTTATATGGACTGTGTTGTTGCTATTTATTTGTAAACTAGAATTATATCGTCTGGTTATTTTACCCATACACATATAAGTGCTATCATTTTGCTTCAAATGGGAAAAATATCTGCCTCAATGAGATGCCTCTCAAAGAGCTGACAAAATATGCAAGACTCTTCTTGTAAGAAGTCTGAATGAATATATTTCTCAGGGCATCTACAAAGATAAGCACAGATTATCCAATCCCTCTCACCTGGGCCCTTAGTAAGGAATGAGGTGAGCAGGGTGAGAGTCTGGGGCTACAGAAAGAAAGGAGTAGGAGATGATTTGGAATTTTACTCATGCACAAACTCAGCTGATAGACCCTCCATGTACATGTGTGTGTGCTTGTGTGTGTGTGTTTAGGGTTTCCGCTAATTTAAAAGACTGATATTATTCCCTTTATTTATATTAGCATCAAAAGATTTCTAGCAGTTTCAGAATACTGCTATGTCTAAGCCCAGACATTGGGCAAGAGGCAGACTACTCTGGTTGTTTGGCCAGATTGAGACACGCAATGCTGACTTGTTTTCCTGCCAAATTATTGGCGCACAAGGCTCTGTCTGAGTAGGCAGAAGCTTCACGGAACTGACAGTGAATTGTTCTTGCAAGGCCGAAGATACAATCTGGCTGTGGCTGCAAAGCCCAGCGCTCTTAACATGCAAACGGCCAGCAAAAAATAATGGCATGTCAAGTGCAATTTTCTCACCGGTCGCTGACACCGCAAACTGTAATATAGTGTAATTATTTGGCATCCTGTGTCCTTCATACTAAGCGCCACCCAAACGATTTCCAAGTTACAGGGAAGAGGGAAGGTTAGAAGGTCAAATTTAAAGAGAGAAAATGAGTCAGTGCCTTGGAGGAAGAGAATTATAAATAGATGTGGCATCACCAGCAAGAGAGTTATATCCAAATAAGGAACAGCTCAGAAGCCCAGGTAGGAGGGAAAAAGAGAGGAAAGAGAGCAGAGGAGTTTATGTAAGAGAGAGGATTTAGGATAAAAGATCTGGCCACCTGCAGAACAGACTGTTTTTTTCCCCAAAATAAAGCAATATGAGGAATTTAGGATCACAGGAACCACAGAACAAGGGTTAACACAACATGGGGCAAAAATCAATAGATATTACACACACACACACACACACACACATGCTCTCTTTCTCTCTCTATCTTTCTCTCTCTCTCTCTCAGGTTGAGCATCTCTAACCCAAAAATCTGAGATCCAAAATGCTCCAATGCTTTCTGAGCATTGATACAGCATCACAAGTGGAAAATTCCACGACTGACCTCACGTGACAGGTTGCAGTCAAAATGCAGTCAAAACTCCTTTTCATAAAAAAGATTGTTAAAAATACTGTGTAAAGTTTACCTCCAGCTATGTGTACAAGGTGTATATGAAACATAAAAATAGTTCATGTTTAGAGTTGGGTCCTATCCCCAAGATATCTCATTATGTATATACAAATAGTCCTAAATCTGAAAAAATCTGAAGTCTGAAACATGTCTGGTCTCAAACAATTTGGATAAGGGATATTCAACGCGAGTGCGTGGTGTGGGGGGAGTGTGTGTGTGTTCCTGTTCCATAGGAATTTGTATCTTAAATATATAATATCGTGATCCACCATACACTTTCCAAGTGAGGAAACTGCAGCCACAGAAGTTGAGTGACTTTCTTTCTCAGCTACTTTGTAGCAGAGCTGAAACAGAAACAGACCAGATCTCCAAGAGATTCCTGCCTATCTTTCTAACTTGACCCAAAATACTTTAATCTTAGTTCTTTGTCTTCCACTGCAATGGACTAAATGCTTATGTCCCCCACCCCACCCCCACACACACAAACAAAACTTGGTAAGTTGAAATCCTAACCCTCAATGTGATGGTATTAGGAGGGAGGGCCTTGGCAAAGTAATTAGGTCATGATGTTGTACCCCTCATGAATGGGATTAGTGTCTTCATAAAAGATGCCCCAAAAAGCTTTCTTGCCATCTTTCTGACAATGTGAGGATACAGCAAGATGATGGCTGTCTACAACCTGGAAGAGGGCCTTCCTCTGAACCCAACCCTGCTGCCACCCTGATCTCGAAGACTTCCTTCCTCCAGAACTGTGAGAAATAAATTTCTGTTGTTTATAAGCCACCCAGTCTGTGTTAACTTGTTGTAACGGCCAGAACTAAGACATCCAGTTACCCTGACCCTCTCTTAGCTCCGTAAATAGCCTCACGAGTGGTATTTTATCTGTTGAAAATGCCCTCTCTCTCTTTATCCCTGAATCCTGGCTAAGGGAGTTCATGCATATCAGCTTACAGATTATTTGTTTAGGGAAGAGTCCATCCTCCCATAGAACAGGTCAGCTTCCTCTGTATATACTTCAAGAGAACCATATTCCTTCACTTCAGAGTACTTATGTCAGTTGTAATGTGACATTTGTTCATGTGATTATTTCTTTTAATGCCTGTCTCACCCTAGCAGCCCATTGGTTCCATGATAGAAGGTATGGATCTGTGTTTGCCCAGAGCTGAACATCCACTGGCAATGGGATACTCTGTAGATAGTAGGTGCTCAATAAATATTTGTGGCATGGCTCTATTAATCACCATCCTGGCTTACAACAAAAGGCTCTGGTGATGACATCAAACCATGTACCATAAAAAGTCTATACACATTTTTACCACAGGACAATATTTTTGCCTCAGTTACAAGGTTCATCAAAAACCACCACAGGTTTTCTCTCTCTCTTTTCTAATACCAGAACAAATGGCATGTGGTGGTGTGATATGCTCAGTATTTATGTGTTTATGAACAGGCTCTCCACCACCTTGTTGCACAGAGAACTGGAGTCTGTTTGGCTGGTGTCTGTTTTTCGGATATTCAGAAAGAGGACTGCGCCATACGCGCAAACAGAAGTTTGAAGATGGGTTGGAAGAGAATGTGCTGCTTTGTGCCACTGGTGAGGAAGACATCTCCATAGAGGTGACCCTGCAGTCTCTTGAAAGAGAGTTGTTTTAACAAGTTAACTTTTTTACTCTTACTGCTTCAAAGAAAGACTTTTAAAATCAACACATAGGAACAACTGTTTAAACCACCCTACTGATCTGTAAAATACCATTAGGAAAGAGAGAACATGAAGCCCTCATATTGAAAAACACCATTTATGTGAAATCTAATAGAGCTTATGTGACTTTTATAAATCTCTCCTTTCTTTAGGGAGATTATTCATTCATATTTCATCCAAAATATTTACTGAGTGGTCCCATATATAGGCAGTATTCTAGGTTTGGGGGATGTATAGTAAAGAACAAAGAACACAAAAATCCTTTTCTTTGTGGAACTTGCATTCCAGCAGGAGACAAACCATAAACACAATAAAGCATAGAATATGTAAGATATGAGCATCAGGAAGAAGTAAAAATAAAGCATAGGCAAAGGGAGTGGAATATTGGAGGAGAGGTGATTATATTTTAGACCGAATGGATAGAGAAGACCTCTTTAAGAATATGTCTTTCAACTTCATTCTAATTCAACAGGAAATATAAAGACTTATGTTGCTTCTGCCTAAGGGAACCCTAAGTCATGTTACTCTATCCCATGACTTTGCGAAAACCCTTCTGTCCAGCTGGAACACTTCTCACCACCACCCCTCCCCCCACCTCACCAGAATTGAGTGCCAGTGACTGTTCAGGACACACTGAACATCACCTCCACCCTAAACAACCTGAACCAATGAAGGGGCCCTTCTCTGGACTCCCAGAGTTTTGTGCTCACCTAATGAAATCTCTGCCAGTTTGTCCACCATTCCAACTACAAACACACACATATACACACAGTTAAAAATACAATTATGACTGCAATTACTCTGTACCAAGCACTATGCATCTATTATTTATTTAATCTTATATACTCTTACTTATCTTATTTGCATAACCCTTGCAAAGCTTTAGTAACCTTCCCAGGGTTAACACCCAGAAAGTGGCTAAACCAATATTCGAATCTCTGGAGAGTCCATCTCTACTGCTTAGGTTTTTTTCCGGGCATCCAGCTGCCTACCAATATAGTAAAAATAGATGATGGATGCTGTATGGTTATATGTGAAGCTCTGAAGAACCAATCACTCAAAAACAGTCTCTGCCCTTGAGCTTGAACTCAGCCTGCCAGGTCAGAGGCCCCTGCAGTGGTGACTCGCAGGAGGGCATTTTAAAGAGCAGGTATGCTCACAGGTAACTAATGCTTCTCAGCCAGTTCCTGGGGAGAAGCTCTGAGGTGAAGTGGTTTAAAGAGTCGGATGTGGAAGAATGTGCACAGATAAAACATCGAAAAGCACCGGTGGGCACCCTGATATGGATCATCTCCGCACTCAGCCTGACTCATAATCCGAAACCCAGGATCCTCAAAGGCTAGGCTGTCATAATTCAGGAGCAATTTTTTTTAAGGGGAAATAATATGATTGAAAATGTTTGCAGCAAAGTACTTCAGAAAATAAATTTAACTCTGATTTAACAATTGTTTGGGAATGGGTCATGGTAGGGAGCAGTGAAAAGAGCTAAGACTCAAAAGCATTTTGGCCATTTCAAACTCCTAGCATTCACCGGCAACATTTCAGTCACCCAGAGAAACGTGACCATCTCAAGTACTACTAAGTCACAAGAGGATGCTAAGTACCTGGCCATTTGCCTGTTTCTCTATTACTTCATTTAGAGAATGTAGGAGAAATCAGTTATGAGATTCTGAGTCCAAAACAACCTGTGTTAATTACTTTTTCTACTTAGATAAAAATGGAACTTCCCCCTGGGCATAGAATGTTTAGTTATTTACGTTATGCAAGACAGGATCAGAGTGATATACCTCCATAAAAAGGCAGCTAAGAGAAGCAGGGAGAAACTATCCATGCATGTATATGTACATGTGCATGAATTTCCAGAATTTCATATGGTATGAAGACAACTTGCTTTAGGGCTAGGTAAAGAAGTTCTGAATATCCAGAAGTATGAATTTAAAGACTTTGTATTCTGTACTCAATAACTCTTAAATGCAAATTGTAGTTTAAACTCTGGGTAGCTAATTACTAATGTAATAGAATATAACGGGTGAAATAATGGATCTGGAAATCACCAACAGGATTCAAACTCAGATAGATCATTTATTAGCTCTGTGATCTTAGTTTGGTTTATTAACCCTCCTAAGCCTCAGTTTTTGTACCTACAAAAAAAAAAAAATAATAATAATAATGCTGGTAGAGGAGCTGGTACCCAAAACCCACAGGGCCAGATATGTTTTGGAATTCAGAACTCTTCGCACTTTAGAAACATACCAAGCTACATAAACTATATAGGAAGAAACACCCTCAGCAAGGTCTGGGGCAGCACCCTGTAATCAACCACATTAGCATTTGTGCAGTGAAATATATGAACAGTCACAGTAATGGGATGCATTATGACTATAAATAGCCTCAAGTCAGTTCTGCTACCTGAGTTTGTAACAAGCATACAAAAAAATCTTTCAGAGATTTTTGTATTTTGGACTTACAGCAAAGGGAGTGTAGATCTGTTTTATACACATATGTTTGTGTACATACGTGTATGTACATAAACACACACACACACACACCCCTATACATACGTACCTACTTATGTATGTATAGGAGAGACAGCTATTGTTATTCATAGAATCAAAAGGTGTGCCCTATCTTTTATAATAGTGCTCAATGCATAATAAACACTCAGTATTGGCCAGAATGTTAGTTGCCTAAAGTAGGGATTATTGTTTTGTTCATTAATATGCCTCCATGTGCCTAATAGAGCGTCTGGCACATAGGAAAGGCTCAATAAATATCCGTGTAATGATTCATAATATCTCTTCATGCAGGCTTTCTTCATCCGAGTACAACCATGTGAAATGAGATACACAATCCTTGAGGAGGCTCAATTTGTTTTGTCAGACAACACCGTAGAAGCCGTAATGTGATCAAAAGTTTCTATCGAAACACAAAGAGTTAACTCAAGTCTTGAAGATCAATATTTAATTCCCCTCTTATTTTTCTTTTTTTAAATCATTGAATTTGGGAAATGAATAACGTTGGCCTGATTCACTTTTGAATCTGATCAAGTAGGAAAATCTGCCATTGGCAGGCTCGTAATTGGAATTCTACCTATGATAACAGTGTGCATCAAAATTAAAAGAAGTTTATAAACAGGTCAGAGGAATAAACATGTATCATTTTCAATAACCCATGGTATGATTTTGGAAAGCAGGCAGCACATGTCTGCACAAAGAACATTTCTCTAAACTGCTAACAACAAAAAAACAAATGTAAATCTAGTCCAACACACACACACACACACACACACACACACACACACACACACACTCCTCTAAACTAAAATTGCGATTCTATACATTTGCTCCCACCTGACAACGGATGAACCAGTTTCATGTTGCAAAGTTTATCAAACTATAGTACAAAGCACTGCTAAGCATCTACCTTAAGAACTTCCCTTTCTCCATTTTTAGGTTAATGATTGAAACAACGAACAATGAAAAACAAAAAGGGAGCAATGTCTACCTGCAATCGGAGATCTCCATGTGACCTTACAATAAAATGAAACAAGATAACATCTTCATAACTTAAGTGGAAGGAAATCAAACTGAGCAAAAATGCATACCTCTTCCAAGTACTATAAACTAAAGAAAAGCTTTGGCATAGAGAGCTCTCCTGTGCGTGAGAAAGAAAAGCTTATTTGTTTATGCATTGCACAAGTGTTGCTGTATTTTATCTATAGCCGGGTAGAAGAGGTGGAAGGAAGAGCTTTCCCTAAAAGACCATTTAAGACTCTTGCCTTGGATTATTCATATTCCCCAAGGAACCAACAGGTTAACTAACTAACCATCTGGTCTAAAGGATTCACAGCTAAATACGGCAACCTCTGGGAGGAGTCTGATGTTAAACATTTAAAGACCATAAACAGACCCTGAAATTGGGATCTTAAAAACGAAGCTTACCCGGCCAACAAGAATCGGTTCAGGTCCAGAAAACTCTTCCAGGACAAACATTTGATTCCAAACCCAGCCTCTTTTGGAACGATTCAAAATCCGCTGTTCTTCACCCAGCCTGTTTAGTTCCAAAGGGGATCCACTCATTAAAACTTGAGAATGATTCATCGGAGCCATGAA
Organism: Indri indri; assembly: GCA_004363605.1. Classification (NCBI taxonomy): domain Eukaryota; kingdom Metazoa; phylum Chordata; class Mammalia; order Primates; family Indriidae; genus Indri; species Indri indri. The sequence continues at coordinate 8,653 of RJWJ010017221.1, forward strand.
AATGCAGGGGGGGAGAGTAATCCATAATATTATTAATGGAGTCCAGAGATCCAGGAGCATTTCCGCTAGCCGTTCTGGCATGGTCCCACCAGTTAAGCAAATCACCACGAAAACGAGACAATTACTTTTTTTGTCTCCAATCTGCAGCCATCCAATTCATCAAGCAGTGCCGATCATTTACTTACAGCTCTGCCACGTGTCTATAGCAGGGGAAACAGACATCATCTAAGCAGCTTTTCTAAGACCACAATCCATTGGCTTTTCTTTTCATTGAAATTTCCTGCAAAAACAAGGAGGAAGAAAGATAAGGGTCCATGGAAACAGGTTTTAAAACAAAATCACTGCCTTTCAAAAGCACCTAAGTGAACATAGGCACTTCCCAAACTCTTGAGTTAAGAAAGTGGATCTGAGGAATTAGAATGAGTAGGCTAATAAGTCCTTTTATTTTTGAGCTTTATTTAGATATTGGTTTTCACTCTGTGGCTATGTTACTTATCAAAAATTATTCTGAGTAATAGAAATTCCCTTTTTCCTCCTTCTTTCTTTCCTTCCCCTCGCCCTTCTTTCCTTCCTTTCTTTCTTCTTATCTTACAGCCTTCCTTCTTTCTCTCTCTCCGTTTCTTCCTTTCTCTCTTTTCTTACATCCTTTTCCATCATAATACAAGTTGAGGTGTATGCTAATGTAGCACTCTGATAAAACAGACTGCAAGCCTTTTTCTTTTTGTCTCTTGTTTTAACTTGTTTAAAGACAGGTTTGGGTTCATTGTATGCTGAACCCTGTGAAGACATTAGCTTTTAAAGAATAATACTTCTTTAAAAAAAAATTACAAACAGAGAGTGGGAAGGGGAATTTCTCCAATTTTTGCAGTCTTATCTTCCAGGATCCACTAGAAGAGATTGTCCAGATCAGGGTCAAGAATACAATTCTTTGCCATGATGCTAATAATGAGTGAATAAAATTAGACTGCTCCCAGAGAGAAATTCTGTAATGTCCAACTTGTATGCTATAATCAGAAGAGTGTCAGGGTTCCCATTTTAAATGTACGGTTGAACAGGAGATTTAAATCATGAAAATCTCCTTTGGGAATAAAATATGGTAAAAATACAATTTTCAATTGAATAGATTCAGAAAGGGATGGACAAAAAAAAAAAAAATAGAAATCCCCATTACCTGAGGTGTCAAATACATTTTTTTGCTTACCTTCAGCGTGGCAAAACGTGTTTCTTCCCTCTCAAAAAAAATCATTTTTAAGGAAATAATGTTCACTGCAGATCCCAGAGAGAAGCCTCGCTGAATTAGATTAAATGGGAAAATAATTCCTCAGGACACCATCAGGAACAGTTTGGCTCAGGGAATTCATAATAAGGTAGGGAACCTTTCACCTCTAGGTGTCTGGTTCCATTCTGGCTCAGAATGGGAAATAGAAAAAGCCATTAAGACTGGCTGGGCTGGTGAATGGCCTTAGCAAAGCCAGCTGAGAGGGGCAGACCCGGATTCTGCTGCAAATCCTTGTTAGATCAGGCAGTATCTGATCTAACAAGATGGCCAGTGGAATCTCCCTGCTTGTCATGCTTTGCCTGGGCTCAGTGCAATCACTGAGACTTTGTGCCTCAGAAGGACCCTACCCTGGTGAATGAGCACATAGGGGAGCCACAGCACGCAGCAGTTGCTTTGGAAATTGAAGGGAAGATCAGCTTTCAGGAGGGAACCAACTCAGAGAAAACCGAATCCAGAACAATGTCCTCTCCTTTCCTTGGAATTGCAGCACATTCAGGGAAATCAAGTCTTCTCTTACAACACATTTCCCTTAAGAACTTGTCTCATCCCAGTGTGAGAGCAGAACTTTGCAGGCTTCAAATTATCCTGGATGGAGCTGGAGCCCACTCTATTAAGTGAAGTATCCCAAGAATGGAAAAACAAGCACCACGTGTACTCACCACCAAATTGGTATCAACTGATCAACACTTATGCGCACTTATAGTAATAACATCCATCAGGTGTTGGGAAGGTGGGAGTGGGGAGGAGGGGATGGGTATATTCACACCTAATGGGTGTGGTGCACACCATCTGGGGGATGGACATGCTTGAAGCTCTGACTCAGGTGGGGCAAAGGCAATATGTGTAACCTAACCATTTGTACCCCTGTAATATGCTGAGATAAAAAAAAATTAAAAAAAAAAAAAACTGAAACAAAACAAAATTCAAAAAGCCCTGATAAAGAAATCTGCAAGCCTTTGTGTTTTTCTGAATGGTTGATCCACTTATTTACTTGAACGGCATTTATAGCACATCTATTATGCTCCTTGTTCTCTCCTAGATGTGCAGTGGCAGGACTGTGATATGCTGGAGAGGGTCTGTTCTGGAGGCAGATAAACCTGAATTTGAATCCCAGGTCACTCCACTTGCTGTCTCTGTAAAGATGGACAGGATACTCAAGTTCTCTGAGCTTCAGTTTTCTCTCTTGCAAAGTGGAACTAATAATAATTCCTACCTAACAGGGCAGTAGTATGGCTCAGAAACAAGAGACATGTCAGAGGAAGCACTCACTAAACTGGAATTCATGCGGTTTATCCTGAGCCACACAAGAAGGGTGGTGATGTCATGGCCCTTGCCTTTGAGAAGCTTTGGTAAAAAAGACAAAGGGACGAACAAAGAGTGAAGCTGTGTGTCCTCTGCAGTAAAAGTAAGCAAGGTACAGGGGTGGCACAAGGTGCTCAAAGATCTTCCGTAAGGTGGCATATGGGGGGCTGAGGATGATGCTGATGATGGAAGGGCTGGACCATTTTACACACATGGTGAGACTCGTTCCAGCCATGGAGCCTCAGCCTAAACACTTCTCAGGGAAAAGGGACTTATTCTCTCCACACGTATCCAGCTCCATGATCAGTCATACCTGAGTGCACAAGAGCCATGTAGGTTGTTTTCCAGTGGCAGAACAGTGAGATGGTCGTGAGAGTGACCTCTAGTGTCAGCCTGTGTGGGGTTTAGACTCTAATCCTTAAATTTACCAGTTGTCTAACTGGGGAGCAGTTAATAACAACAACAATGGTAATAAATCCTGCCTACCATGTCTATTTTGAGGACTAAAGGAGATAGTCTTGGAAAAGCAGTTAGGATAGGCTAGCATGTATGGTTCTTTAAAATTGTGCCAAATACTCTGCAAATAGACTCTGGTATTTGCTTTGTTTTTAATGATTCTGGGATAAGGAAGTTTCATCCCAATTTAAGTTTATAATAGACACTTCCATGATGGAAAACACCAAGTGGCACACAGAATAGAATGTAATAGGGTGGGTACCCTACCTGAGTGCGACAGAATCAGGTAAAATGTGGTAATAGACCCTGAACCAACGTTATACAATGGCGTAGCCTCATTAGCCAAAATAAGCAGATTAATAAATAAACAAATATGTGTATAGCCACGAATAGTATCCATTAATGCGATATTTTACAGTTAGATAAAGCATACAATGCCTTGCCTTGTTGTGTTCAAAACTTATGCAGACAATAATTAAATGACTTGCCTAAGGAACACCTCCAGTAAGAAGCAGAACTAGTATTTGAATCTAGGTAATATAACTCCAAAATTCTCTTTCTGAACACAGCCCCTCCTGTCATGACAGAAATATTTGATAAGCATATGCTATGTGTCAGGCACCAGGGATAAAAAGGCAAACAGGTCAGAGCTCCTATCTTCAGAAAGCAAAGAATGTAACTGGCAAAGACAAAGGAACATATAATTAATTCAGTGAAACTTACTCTTTGAAAGGCTAGGGGAATACAGAGGAATGGGTATGCCCCTCATCTTGGAAGCATTAAAGAAGGCTTCCTAGGTACGCTGGGCATGGTGGCTCACGCCTATAATCCCAGCACTTTGGAAGGCCAAGGCAGGAAGATTGCTTGAGGCTAGGAGTTCGAGACCAGCCTGGGCAAGAACGAGACCCCATCTCCACAAAAAAAATTAAAAAATTAGCCTGTCTTGGTGGCCTGTGCCTGTAGTTCCAGCTACTTGGGAGGCTGAGGCAGGAGGATCACTTGAGCCCAGGAGTTTGAGGCTGCAGTGAACTGTGATCATGCCACTGCACTCTCCAGCCTGGCAACAGAATGAGACAATGTGTCTAAAAATGAAAATTAAAACCTAAAAAGAAGGCTTCCTGGAGGCAGCGTCATGTAAATGTTGAGAGTAAGTTAGCCAATTAAGGAGGGCGAATGTGTGAGAGAACATTTTAATCAACCAAAGGAACAAGACCACCAACCAATCCAGGATCTCTGAATAAATCAGCACCTAAAGTCGTTTTCAAATTGGTGCTTGCAAGATCACCCAGTCCATGCTCACTCTGTCTTTCTCTTTAACCACCAAATTCATACGAGTCATGATCCCCACATAGTACACGTCAGGTATGTTGTCCTCTTTTCTGCCAGTTCTTTGTGAAAAGGAGAGTATGTTTGATTTTTCCAAAGGTTTGGCCTCCCATAGAGAGGGTGTGGGAGACAACTGAGTGCTATTCCAGGGCAACTTCTCGGTTTTCAGAGAGGTGGGCAGTAATTTGGCCAATACTCTGCAGTCAGTGGCAAAACTCTGGGAGGAAATTAGTCCAACTCAATGCAAACCCTTCATCAATATAAGTCATTCCCACCACTCCTCTCTGCACAGAGCTTCTAGCAACTGAAACACTTACATGCCACCTCCTTAAACTTTGCCAAATTGGCTCAGTTTTTGGAATATTTATTTTAACATGGAAAGCCAATATTATTTGCCATCACAGAATATAACTTTAAAATTACACTTAGAAAGTGCCTGGATAATATTAAATCATAAAGAAGAATGACAAACGCACACACATACATCTATTCATATCTACTTTTCAAAATAACTCCGTAAGTATTTATTACTTTATTATCATCATTTCCACTGTAGAGGTAAGCAAATTGAAGTACAAAGATATTAGTATTTCAAATAATGTTTTATTTTCACTAAGCTTGATACTATCAAAGCCTGAGGTCATCTCTTCATAAAAAAGAAAGACCAGAAACAGGTAAGAGCAGGCTGGTAAGTATTTAACAAGTGGTTCTCTGAAAGAAAAAAAAAAATCCTGATTTTAGTGTTCTGATTTCCATGCTATAAATACTTCCACCATGACCAATTTCAAGCTTCCAATATGGTCATTAACTGGTTCTGGCACTTACTGAAAATTTAAAGCCCAGTCAAGAGTTGGTTCTAGCACATCATAGTGGAGTGATCAAACATTAATATGCACACACGTCATCTGGAAATCTTGTTGAAATGCAGATTAAGATTCACTTAATCTAGTGTGGGACTTGAGATTCTGCATTTCTTACAACGTTTCCTGCAATGCAGATGTTACTGATTTGAGGACCACACTTTGGCAAGCAAGTAGTACGAAAGAAGACTAATTCCCAACTCAGACCTCCTTGAGATGACCTGGAGGACTCCATGGTATGATGGGAGAGTCATTTCTTCTTCAGTGTCATTTAATGTCATGCTATGCACTACTTACCATCACTGCACACACAGGAGTGAACGCATATACCAGATTTTTGGGAAACCTTGCACTAGGGCATATGACTACATAGAATTGGTATAATGTCCTAATACTCTCATCTCCCCCATATCTATTTTATGTGTGTGTGTGACACTGGGAACATTTCCGAGCGAACTGGTATGTTCACATGCACATGCATACTATAATGGAGCGTTGAGACGTGGTCTTCAAGGTGATCCTGTCAATTACAGAGAAATGAGATTCTAACGTGACATTTAGAGCCATACTATTTGCATGTTTGCACCTCTGCCATAGGCAGAGCTAATGCCGTCCTCCTAAAACATCAGAGAATAGCTTCATAGAAATTTTTGGTATGCAATAAAATGTTATGGCAGTGTTATCAGAATTAATAAACATTGTGAATAGTAGCTGCATACACAAACTGCTTAACTGTACGCAAGGAAGAAGAAATTGAGCAAGGTCGTAAAGCTGGGGTAAAAAATCAATTTATTTTTACATTTTCCAACCACAGTATGTATGTCTGGCCAAGCAATCCACTTTATTATAATGCTGTTGCGTTGATTTACATCCAGATAGTGAGATGAAGAGATTTTACAGTCTCTCTGGAATTCTTACTTATAAGAAAGTCTTTAGAATGCTCCCATAAGACACCTTTTCTTGGGTAAAATATTTATAATTCGACTTTTCATTCATACTCACACTTTAGAGATAGTTCTAATTACAGCCTGGATCTCACTCTGCTGATGCCAACATTTTTTTAAGGTGAACTCAGTCAATTCTTAGATATGTTAGTCATTTTGCAAAAACTTATCACACCATCGATTTTGTAAATAACATGGATTAAAGTTCAAAACGATGAGCCACACGCTGATAGGTGAAGTCTAAAATAAAATCAGACTTTTAGAGACACTTTAAGATTCAATCCAGCAGATTATTGCGGTTGACAGGAAATTATGCTTTTATTATCCACTGGGTTTAGTGGCCACAATATTTCATGACAGTGCAAATGACACACAGGACCAGCGAGTTTCTATTAAAAGTATTTCTGACCTTGAATTTAGAGCCATTAGCAACCTGGTTCGAAACAACTAAATGCGTATTGAATTCAAAGTGGTATTTCAGGGGATGTGATTCAGTGTGTGGCCCAACCTCTAGATGGCTGGAGCCCAACAGGTAGGGACAGTCTTCAGATTTTAGAGAAGAACAATACTTGCATGCATTCAAATATACATAATACAAGAAGATCACCTTTCCTAGAGACTTTAGAATTCCCTGACCAGTTCTCCTGGCAGAAAAAGATTCTGAAATATTTTATGTACATGTAAACACCCACGCAAATGTATTTATTTATTTCTTTATTCCTCCCTCAGCCACCATCCATCTGGTTGTCTTTCTTCGTCATCAGAACACACACTTATCCAGATGTCAATCTATCCAAAAGCATATTTTCTGCTTGTTTTTACCATCCAGAGCAATACTTGTTGAATGCACTTTTTGCTGTTACTGACATGTTATTCTTTTCTACCTGAAGCTTTTGTTTTCTTTAAACTCTATAATCGCTGGTTACCTTGGCAAAAATCAATAAATAAATGCCTTCTCCTCTTCCTTTCCCAAGATAGAGTCAGAAATTTGTTCTTCGCATAGAAGCTTTTGTATCTGTTATAGAAACTTCAGAATTGGGTGACTAAGCCTGTGACAAAGATGAGAAAAATAAGACCCCTTCTCTAGTATTATAGACCAAGACGTATAAAACTTTCTTGGAATCATAAGTTTAGTTAAGATATTAAGGATGAAGCTATTCTGTTGGGCTTTTTTAAAGGCATAACCGTATTGAGATAGTCCCAAAAAGATGATTCTAAGTCCTGCACCTCCCTTGCCATTACAGACACAGTGGTGCCAGGAAGTCATTTCTCAAGTCTAATCTAAATCCCTTCTGCTTTATTTAAAAGCTATCTTAAAATTAGATGTTCAAAATTTAATAGCCAAAGATACAGTAAGTGAAAACAATTTGTGCTGGCCCTTTAAATCACAGCAAATGATCAGAATCAATGTTACTTTTATCAACCGTGTAATAACAGCTAAACTGTTGGGAGCCCCATGAGATAGGTGTTTAGAGCATTGACACTACAGTCAGACAGTAGTTTGAATCACAGCTCTATCATTCTTAAAATTAGTGACCTGGGCAAATCTATTTCAGTTGTGGCAGACGAGGAAACTGGTGCCATGTTTAATACTACCTGCCTTGAAGGATTGAGTGAAAAACTAAATAAGGTATTAAAACTCTTTGTCAACGTAGCTAAAATAGTTACTATTTAATGAGTGTTTCCAGTGCTTAAAAAAATATTGACTAGTTTTAAAAAAGTGTTTTATTTCAATCTCTTGCTGTGTACATCAATGGGGAAAATTCCAGTGTTCTATGTAGACAGGTATTAAGTGAAATAACTTTTTACAACTCGTATTTTTTTTTAAAAAAATGGCATGAACCAAGATGAATATAAATAAAACAGCATTTTACAAATAACTTTCTCTATCCACAGCTAACATGCAATTAAAGTAATGATTTCAAATAGTTTTATTAGGCCTCTGAAGGGCTGGATTTTTACTCTGCAGAGTCAGCCATGTCTTTCCTTTCCATAGAAGCATGGTGTTGTCTCTTAGACAAGGTAGCAGGAGAAAATGAAACAAAAAAGAAGGAATAAAGAATTTAAATGTTTTAAATTAAAATTCTAAAAAGAAAAAAAAAAGACATGGCATTGTCCATCACTATTTCTGCTGAGAGGGCAAAGTATGAGAAATTTTATTGCATTCCATATTCGTCTTCATTCTTGTGAGGATGGTGTAACTAGAGAGTCTCTACTAATTCCAAGATGAGGCCAAGGTGACATCTTACACACTACTTAGAAGGGAACTCAGAGAAGATCATGCTGATTAGAGATCGGGTTCAGGTAGTGTCTTCTGCCACAAATATTCAACAGTTTTTCTATTTATTTCACGGAACTTCAGCACTCCTGATGATAGTTAGAAATTAGAAGCTTTCTCTTCTCACTTAAGAAATGTGGAAATGGTTAACATCATTAATATTGCATAACCAGGCCTAGAGAGTCTGTTATACGGAAATTGAAATGCAGCCAAGTATCCAAGTATAAGTCGTCAAGCTTTTGCCAATTAGATTATACTGTATACTATTAATATGTTTACAAGTGCAGCTTACTGTCATTCTTTCATGTTTCGAAAACTTTATAACTTAAAAACCATCCACTGATACTGTTAACCTGAACTACGGACACAGATCATGGATGGATAGACAATCAGAGTGATAACAAGCATTCATTTGACAAAAATAACATTGAGTTATGACCCAGAATATATGGCTCATGAAAATTAAGGGAATTGCACAGGTTCCAAAATAACTATACTATCTTAAGCTATTATATTTTAGTGAACCTCAAAGGCAAGCCTAAGATGAGTGTGTTTTACTACTCTAATCAAAATAGGTATGAATATTTTTTTTTCATTTTTCTAAGCATCCTCGTTTTGAAGATGGAAATAGTTGGACACAAAGTAAAATTCTGTTTGTCAAGCTCAAACACTGATAGACTAATAAAGAATGGAATGTGCCTTCATAATTTTTAAATCAAATTTTGGAGATGAAATTGCACATACAAAAAGGAATAATTTCCTTATGATATTTATATAACTCCCCCATTTACTTATTTTATATCATTTTTGTCACATCAAAATCAAATAATCATATTTTATGTATTAATCTATCTAGAAGGAAGGCATGGAAAATATTGTTCTAACGGCTAATAGAACTTAAATATACTGTATCATTTTTACTTGATGTACATGAAAAGATTAAGGAGATTCTATTTAATATTCTTTTGCAATATATTCAACATGCCTAAAATATCAATAAACATCCATGGGAGCACCTTATCGTGGCTTGTTTGTGTGTGTGTGAGCCAGATATCTTGCTGATTAAAATCAATATAAAGGAGTATGGAATTGTCTTCTAAGACATCCAGGGCTGTGATTCAAAAATATATTAAAGAGAAATAAGGGAGGCCAGGATGGAGAGAGGGAGTAAGTTCATCCTGGATTATTTTTTTTTATACAAGAGAGAAAGTCAGTTCATCCTCAATTATTTTTTTAGACATTCTCAACAAGGGAAAGGTACAGACACTGAGTTATGCGTGCGGCAATTCCACAATTAGTCCATTTTTTTTCTGAATAGAATATAACTTTGCATCACATACAGTTTAATGGCATCCGTTGATGCGAGTCTAGTCTTAGAGGCATTCTCATTTTACAAAGCTGAATTATGTCATTTTTTTATATTCCCCTATCACTTAAAAAGTGATTTTGAAGGAGAAAAAGTATGCTTTGTAGAACATGGATAAAATTGATTTTAAAAAAATGAAAAAACCTGTGTCTAAAAATAAACTTAGGAGGATTTATGAAATTTCTGTAGAGAAAATTGTGGTAGATAAGTCATGATATTGGACTTTGGATATGATTACATCTCTCCTTTCCCTTTATTGAAAATAGCCTGGTAAAGGAGGTGGGGTGTAATCTTTGCTAATTTGTTAATGCATTAAATAAATGTTTACTTAGCACCAACTCAGTGCTTGGGCCAACCATCCTTCTTGCATCTGCAACTGTCTTTGGCAGTGGAGATAGGGAAGGAAAATGTTTGAAAATTCTAAATATAAACGTTATTTATTTATGATACTTTCCAAAGAGATACAGAAAACCACATCTATGTATCTCTACCTACTAATGAAAAAAAAAAGACATTCAAAGGCAAGAAGGTGGGTGCTGTTTATGATGGAGAATAGCACATGATATTTAAAACTCAGGAAATAAAAGCTTGTGACTTGACAGAAAAAGGAAATAGTATTGGCCCTGGTGCTTTGCCATGAAGAGGTAATGGAGATTTAGTTAGCGGCAACATATGAGAGAAGAAGCTAAATGGCATCCCTTGAACTTATTTCTTTTCTGACCTTTGGAAGTTGCCAGGTTCAACTAATTTTCTCCTCATGGTTACATCTGAAGCAGGTTCCAGAGACAGGAACCAACAGTTCAGCAGAAATAGATTAGCATCACAACTTTCTGTGAGAATAAAATGAGAAAGGACTTACAGACCGTTGGTTAATTAAGTGCTGCTAAATCAGATGATGGTCTTCGTCCATCAAAAAATTGTTCTATTTCATAAATATATACTTATTGAATGGGGGGGAGGGAATTCCTGGCACCACTGATAACATTTTTTTAAAAGGAATGATTGTAACACAGAGCAACAAGAATTAGCGTTGCTTTCTTTCTACCCCCTGCAAGGGGTGTATAATGCACCAAAGTTAGGTGCCTTTTCCCAAATTAAAAAGCAATGCTAGTCCTTTTCATTCGTGAATACCAACAGTGCTGAAAACAAAAACAAAAGTGTATTTTTCTCTGCTGCACTAAATAATTTTGTAACAAATATAAAATGACTGCAACCATTACCAGCAGTACCACTGAGCACAATATTTTCAAAAAAGAAGGCTTTGAGACCTCAAATTGCATCTGAAATTCAAAGGCTACTCTGATTATTCTTGTTCCTTGATTTGCCAAACACGGAAGTTTGCTGATACACCAGAAAAGTATGGTTGCAAATATAAATTGAATGTCACTTTACGCATTGAAAGCTTTTGTTTTTTGCATGGAAAATCTGCTCAAATTGGAATGTTGATAAAAGCTGTGAGGTGTACCACCTTGAGTAGAAAAATAGCAAAGTTTATTATTTTTTCTTTTATGCATTAATTTAGTTATATTGATAAGATTTTCTGAACAGTTGTTAAGGTGTGGATTCTAACTTTTCAATATGTGCATGTTCTTTTTCCCCACCAATAAACAATAAAAAGAACCTGAAAGGCAGAGCCCAGAGGTACGATTTCTTAGATAGAATTATTATATCCTCATTCTTTGGAGTTTTTTTGCTTTGCTCCAACAATCTGATCCTCCTAGTTAACAAGGAGTATCAGAACGTAAATCTGTGCATAGTTTCAAGAAAGTGTTACAACAAGCATATTTTCATATAACAGTCTTTACAAATGCCTTCTCAAGTGGTGTATTCCCTCCTGCTGAGCATGTTTTATGGGCTGTTTGTTTTGTTTTGTTTTACATAGATCCTGCTGCCATTGGCTGCTTAAATTGTCTTCAGTGCTCATTGAGGGGTTGCTGTAAATGAATACTGTGTTGACCACAGTTATTCATAATATCAAAATAAAGTTATTTCCCAGGGTAAGGACTTCCTTCCCTTCAGAGTTGATATGTGTACAGCAGGCAAATGGAGCCGCTATACTACTGAGAGCTGCTGTAAAATTGTCTGTTCTTCAGCAAAATTCATACTGCTTCAAGAACTCAAGAAATGCATTCCGGACCCCAGAAATGCAGCCAAGAAATGTTACAGAGATTTTCCCATCTGGAGTTCTGAGGGCTTTAGGAAACTGTAAATTATAAAGCAGAAACATTGATTTTTACTAGTCGTAATTAGAAATATAAGATCTGATTTGCAGAGGGGACAGATTAAAAAGTTTGAATGACGGTATGACAGCACAAATTTCAGAGAACATTAGCCAGTTCCTCTAAAGTATTTGGTCTATTTGAGACGGTTAGGGGATATCTTGACACTCATTTGGGTGGTGTGACTATCAGAATGAGGAAGATGAACTGCCATTGAACAGCCCTGAACGAAACCATCTCCGGAATTGCTGGGAAGGCTCCTCTCTCTGTTTTCAGAAGGGATTTTCCTCAACTCCTCACCCTCTTCAAAGTCCAGAAAAAAATATATATATATATGTATATATCTATATCTATATCCATCTCTCTCTCTATATATATATCTCGAAGGTGATTTAAAATATTGGGACTACTCCAGCATGAAATGACTATATGACAGGGAGGTTCAAATCTCCTAAAGCAGAATCACAAAATACTATCAGAATTATTATTTAATAAGGGGAATAACCCTAGCATTTCTTTCAGCCACAGCGCTCAGAGAAGTGGAAAAACATGTCTTTACATGATGATTATGGAGAACTCCCTTCGAGGGAAAAAAAAAAAAAACGTAACCCTTAGAGAACATCCTTCAAAGGTATCAGTCCTCTCAGTAGAAGAATCCCCCTACACACACACACACACACACACACACACACACACACACACACACACTCCACACACACACATACTCACTCCAGATGAAATCCCTGCAAAACTGGACACAGCAGATGAAAAGCAATAGCGAGGCAGGAGTTTCAGCGGTATTTTAGCATGAACGGCAGGGCTCACTTTGCATGCAGTGAGGTACAGCAGCGAGGCTTGAACGGACGGAAATTCCCACTCTCGAATCTTACATAGATATCTCTTTCCCACATATAGTTTTCTAGTTGGAAAGCTCTTATAATGAAGCCGGAGGTGACAGCGCAGGGAGGTTTTTAACTATTGAGATGGCTGTCAGGAGTGCTGTAAAGAGGGAAGGCGCTTGCAAACGGCCCCAGCCAACCCCAGCCCCCGCGATCTGCTTCGCGACGGTGCCGGGTGCGAGAGGGCACTGCTCTCGCATACCTATCCAGCGTCCCCTCGCTCCCTTTGTCAGCACCCAAGTACCGCGAAGCCGAGAGAAAGAAAGCCGCTGATCTGATTAGCAGCTCTGGCGCGCTAAGGGATTGTCGGATCGTGCCTACTAAGGAGGAAACTCTTGTGGAATCTTCAGGAAGGGTGGTAAAGTTGAAAGGACCTTTTCTCCCTCCCGCTGGCTCAGCTATAAGCGCTATCCTTTAATTGGAGCTGAAGTGAGCAGCTGCCAGCCTGATTTCCCATTACAGACTAATGTTGTGCGTTTGCAACAATAAACAATTAATGTTGTTTGATTTCTTACATTTAGCAACCCAAGCAAACAGCTGCCTTCTCCGCTCGCGGAGGCAAATGGCTAGTCCTTGGCGAACCGCCGGCTGGGTGCCTACGGGGAAGGGTCAACGACTGGGAAACTTTGAGGTTTCTGCCAGATCGAGCGGGGGAAGGCTTTGGTGTTGGGGAGGGAAAAGCAGAAGAAATTGTGGATACCTGTTGGCATCAGCGTTGGGGGCGGCAGGTTTTCACTGTTTCCCAGCCTCGGTTGGAACCTGGGAGAACTGGAGTAGGTCCCTTATGAACCTGTTACGCACTGGGAGAACCCAGGCGAGACCCGCCTTTTCCTCTGGTCCTGCGAGGGGGCGCGGCACGCCCCCCCCCCGCCAAGAGTTCGCAGACTAGGAGGGGCGAGATGACAGAAAGCGCAGCGCGGGGCTCTGCAGTCCCTAGGAGAGGGGCTACTGAGGAGTCCCCAGCTCAGGGGGGGCTCTATGAGCGCAGTCTCGCGGGCTCGGGGAGGACACCGCCTGGGGTGCAGAACGGATGCGGAGCTGCGTCTCAGAGGTCGGAGCCGCGGGGAGACTCAGGAGCCCCGCAAGTTTGCAGTGGGCACCGCGCCTCCCAGGCTGGAGCAGCCACTTGTGGGAAAGCCTCGCGCTGAGGCTTTCGCAGCTGAGCCGTCGCCCGCACCCCCACCGCGGGGGTCGCGCTCCCTCGCCTTGGAGATGAGGAGGCACAGAAAAGCAGCGATAGGGCACCTCCAGCCCCTTCGCCTCGTTTCCTCTCCAGCTCGCACCCTCCTCACAGCAGGCGGCGGGTGCTTCCCATTCACCTCACGGACCCCGCAGTGAAAGCGCGCGGCTGCAGCGGCGCCTGAGCTAGGAGGAGGCGAAATCACCAGGCGACCGCAGGGAGGGAGACGGGTAGGAAGACTGGAGGGGCACAGCCTGGAGCTGGCTTCCCCCAAGGATCTGTTGTCAGAGCAGTTTGCAAAAACCGTCAGGCAAAAAACCCTGAGGCGTCCGCATCAGTCATAGATACCGCGAAAGAATACGCAGCTCAGCCTGTGCCTGTGCTAGGAACCCGCATCCACCAGCCAGGAGGGAGGTGCGCGCAAGGTGTCCAAAGGGGCATGGGAATTTGTAAAAGAAATGGTCGCTTCTGGGTCCTGGGGTATAGAGAAAAACGAAAACAGGGGGTGGAAGAGACACTTACTCTTGTGCGGCTCCTAGCTGGCGCTTTCAAGCTTCCTGGTTCACAAATGGCTGGAGGGGCTCAGGGTCGGCTTCTGAGGGCGGCGAGTGCCAACCGGTTCCTGCGCGCTGGGCAGGCGCCTCCGGATTCCGTGCATGCCTCTCGGAGCTGGTGCGGAGACGCGGGGCAAGGGCGCTGGGCTCTGGGTGTCCGCAACCCAAAGTGCAGCTGCTGGGTTGATGCTACCGTCTATGCACAAACCGGTGGCGGTGGAGGAGCTTGGAGGAGGCAGGGAGATTCCAAATAAATCCACTAATTCTGGGCTGAGCGCTCCGGCGTGCGAGCCCGCCTGCCTGCCAAATGTAACTGTGAAGTGATGTGGAAAAGTGAGCCGGGTGCCTCCCCTGATGGATCTCATTGGGCAGAGCGCAGAGGCAGGTCTACCACTTGGAAATTCATGTAAGCAGTCCCCCACCCCGCCCCCTCCCCGCCTTTCCCCTTCGCTGTCGCGCGCTCACCCGTTCGCTCTCTTTCCCCCTACCAAGTGGGCGCACAACTTTTTGCTCCTCGCTCCCGAGCACGCCCCGCGCGTCTCCGCCGCGGGAGCCACTGGGTGAAGATGCGCCCTTGCGTGCTGTGCGCGCAGCTCGCGAAGGGCCAAGCTCCTGGATAAGAGAGCTGGCAGATGATATAGCAGGCTGCGGAGGAGGTACCCGCGACTGTTCTCTCTCCAGGTCTCACCTGAGCCCTAGTGCTGGCATTATCTTGAAAAGCGTCTCAGTGGCCCACAGCTGTTTTCCGTGGGAGGAAGAGGACGCGTCAGGGCAAAGGGATGCGCGTGTGCAGCTCGTCTCCTTTTTATGCCGAGGGCCTCTTAGCACACAGAATAGGGGGGTTGTAAGACCCTTACCTAGTACTCAGACGCTACGGTTTAGAGGCTGCGTGTAGTGGTCCCATGACAGAGCGAGCGCATTTCTGATGTCCTAGGGATCCTTTGGGGAGATGGAATGAGGAACAACGAGAAGGGGCGCGCAGTAAGTGGGTGTGGGGGGGTGGAAGCAGAACTTGCATGGGAAATAAGGGGAAGAATTGCTAGGTCTTCTCGATGTGCTCTGATCTCCTGATCTCCTGTCGGGTACCACACTTGCAGTTCTCCTGCCTCCTCCAAGAGATGCCCTGTCTGTGGTCCCTTCGAGCCTCTGATAGACTGCACTCAAATCTTGAGAAATGGCCACCCTGGGGTAGAGCCAGTGTAAGACGAAGGCATCATGAATCGGGAGGTCCGGATTTCTTTTATTTTCATCCCTGAAGCTAACATGTAGAAATATTCAGTTGCTGTGATCACCTTTTAATAAAATTAGTGAAATATAAGACAGACTAATCTTTACCTTTGTTTTTTCAAACTCCCCTCCACAGGAGACCCCGATTTAGTCCATTCCCTGCGTGCACTAGATCTGAGCTCTGAGAGTGGATTTTACCATCTGGGCACAGAGCCGAAACAGAAGGGGAGAAAAGTGCAGAGGACCAAATACGCGGTCTGTAGAGATTGTACTGTCTGACTCAAATTAATGAGACAGAGTGAACAGAATGAGAAAATAGGCACAATATGCTTATAATATTCATGCAAATTTGACATTTTTTTTTGCACTGCATTTAGCATCCCATTGTGAAATGTTCAAAAGAATATTGACTGTAGGTCTAGTATCTGTTTATTTCACATTTGAGCTGTCATGAGCAAGAAACTTGGTGAATTATTTCAGAAAGGGGCAGGTGAAGAGAACCAGGAGGTCTTTCCCCCCGCCCCCCCAGGCAGCCACGAAGTAATTGTTTGTTCTCTTCCCAGACTGTGTGTCTGTTTACAGGGTATTGGGATTGGCTAATTCTGTCTTGGAAAAAGGAACAGCAGTCAAGCCTCAATCATATTATAACTGCTGCTAGACCAGACAGTCCCAAGTGGACAAAGAAATAGATCACATTTTGGGTTGTGCTTAATTTTCAGACATTCATTTTCACTTTGAACAGATAGTTTGAACCTTTCCTTGGGGTACCTTCTTAACATCTATGAAAACTAAAGCAAGGGTCATGTGCTACTGAAAGTTGGGGATTGTCACAAGTAACAAACTCATCTCAAAAGTAAGCCAGAATGTTAGAGAGCCAACATCCTCAAATCTCATTTTCTGAAAGAAAAAAAAAAAAAAAAAAACTGTGCTGACAAAGTAAAGAGAATTACAATCCAATGATACCTTGAGTTTGTATGAATTTGTTTTGACTCACTTTATCCATATTTATTCTTAAAGCAGTTCCATACATTGTCTTCACTGAATTTAACCCTATCTATACCTGTTAATCTCTGCTCAACGCACTGCAGTAGGAATTTCCTGACTAATTATTAGGAGAGATCTGGATGATTAAGCAGTGTGAAAGAGGATTAGGATGTTAAAAAGCCCTATAAGGATATTTCTAAGATAATCAGGGATGCTGAAAGACAAGGTTATTTGGTTTTTACAATTCCACCCTCTCTTAATAAGATGCAGTGTAAGGTCACAATGGTGAGAGCCTACCCCCTCAAGAAAGTGTTTTATTTTCAACATCATCTTCAGGGTTACAGCCTTCCAGCATAAAGAGGACTGTGCTCCATAGGCTTTTTTGAATGGCAACTGAAAGTGCATGTGTTGTGGAGCATTGCGGGGGGAGGAAGAATGAGGAATTATTTGATAGGGCGGGAGTATATTTTGAGAAAGAGGGAGGAAAGATTGCATTCAGTATAACCTTGGCTGACTGGTGCCAAAAGTAGGATGAGGCAGAATGTCTCCAGCCTGGGTCTTGATGACAGGCAGACAGTTTTGCAGAGGAGTCTACTGCGGTTGAGAGTGAATGAGATGGAGAGACTCTCCATGAAGTAAAAGACACATTTCTTTTGTTACTATGGCTGGAACCTTTGTCCTAATTGTGACAAAAAGAGATGGTAAACCAAGTGGCCAGTTAGTTTTAAAGTGAGGAGTCAGCTAGCTTGTAGGAAACAGAGGCCTGGAAGAGGGAGAGAGTGCTAGAAAGACTTCAACTTCTCTAGTTGAAACAGGAAATGGCAGAATGGAACATATCTGTTATTTGCTGCATTAAAATACAGTCTTTTCTAATTTGCATCCACCAGTATACAATTAAAACTAAAACAAACAAATTAAAAATAAAACAAAAAATGCATTTACTATGGTATGACGACTGATAACTCTCAGGGTTATTGGGTTGCTTTTAAATTTAGACGACTTAATGAATTCATGGAATATCTCCTGAAGGTGAAGTTGAGGAGTGTGGATCCCATGAGTAAAGGACTTTTATAATGTGATACCTGCCAGGGTTATGATCATTTAAAATAAAACCTCAAGATCTGAAATATGAGGAAGGCTAAAGCATAAATGCAATACCAATTAATAGGTAATATTTTCCAGGAATGCAGAGTCCTTTTCCCCATTTCATTAGGATGAAGATATGTGAAATCATGGCCTTTATTATAAGTTATAGGGAGAAAGTAAGTAATATATAACTACTCTGGAGCTAGGCATAAGAAACTTAAATTTTATTTTAAATTCCAATATTGAAGCATAAGTCTTAAGAATAAAAGAATTAGGAAAGCAATTTTGAGAAGTTTGAAAATATTTCAATAAATTTAGGATAGCTTCTTTTTTAAGTTTATGAGTTTGTTTTAAACCATCCTTTTACTAAAATCTTGAATATTTGTGATGGTGCTCACTTTAAATGAATGTGAGCAATTACAGTATTTATTTAGGCCAGTGGTTCTCAACCTGCAATGCCTGGACCAGCTTCTGCCTCAGCATCCTCTCGGGATTTGTTAGAAATGCAAATTGTTGGGCCCTGAATCTGAGTATGTCTCAGAAATATGGGTTTTAACAAATGCCCCCAGGGGATTCTGTTGCTTGCTAAAGTTTGAGAATCACTGCATTTGGCAATTCCATTCTCATATTACGTATATAAAAATGAGAAGGGAAAAAACTAGTGTATTATTATTAACACTCATTGGTTTTGTCCTGGGATATTCTGTTTTAAGACAAAACAATATCTTAAAAATAAAATAAAAAAGGAAAATGTGTAAGCACACTAAATTTCTCATTTGATTATTTCACCAATGTTTAATATGGGATTTGAAAAACTAAACTGATTTTTTTTTATAAGTGGTTATGTATACTTGGAATAAAATCATCATTGAGCTTACTATTCAGAGTTGTGATGCTCTACGTTTCTTGGCTGCTGGTGTTAGCTGTCCCTGAAATTAGGCCTGTATCTCTGAATATTGACTGTAATTACTAATCTTGAGCTTGCCATTACATTTTCAGTAAATGGAGGTGTAAACACTTTCTGAAAACCACATCTGTGCTGAGAGCATTTTGGAAAAGGTTTTCAAAATGGCATTATCTCCCATCTTCCCAGGTGCTAAAAAAGAGATAAGCTCCAATTCAGCTTCTAAACAGAAAGTGGGGGCATGGAGGGTGGGTAGATAGATTTAAGGGGACTGGTACAAAGCTATCAAATAAGCCAGCCCAGGTTTTGTGGGCTACACACAGCGTTTTAGTTTTTATTTTTGTTTTCTTTCTTTCCCTGAAAGATGACAACAGCTAGATTAAGATTCTAGACCACCGTTATTTAACTTTGGAGCCAAAAAGAGGAAAAATTAAAAATAGTTCATGTTGTGTTCTAAATGAAAAAGAAGAAAGAAAGAAGAAAAACACACACACACACAAAAGAAGTAGGAAAAGAAGAACGAAAAGGAGGGACCCCTTCCCCATACTACTACTTGTTATAACAGATTGTATTTAATATTAAAACATAATAATTAAATTTACTTGAAGTCTGGTTTAGATTACCATTATTTGACATTTGCACACTTATACTAATGTATCATTACAGATGTTTAGGGGAATACAGATGTATGGAGGGGAAGGCAAAACAGTTCTTTTATTATGCATAAAATGGAGTTCATAGTTCTAATTAGTTGTTACCAAGTTGGTTATTAGAGAGACCACATACATGTGCAGTCAACAAATACTACAAGAAATTGAAAGGAAATTACATTACTGAGAATGTGAACAGGCTGCTTTTATTAGCCAAACTGCGTAATGCTAAGGATTTTTTGCTTGTTCGTTCTTTTATTAAGAGGCTGCCATGTGGAAAATCGGGGCACTGCTTTCAGGTTGCCTTCTCATGCCTGCCTGGGAAACTGGTCCCGTTAGAGTGGATGTGGAGGCTTTTTTTCTTCTACCTCAAGTGCCCTCTAGCGTGCAATATCTGCGCAGGTTGCTATGTACAAGGAGGAGACAAGAAGAAAGAAAAAGAAATATCCTACGAATTGCTATCCTAATTCCTGAATTGCTCTGCTCTTCTTTCCTCCTTTCTCAAAGGGGTCATTTCCACCTAAGTGTTTGGCAAAACAAAAAAAAAAAAGGTGCTGTTGCATTCGTGTGAAAAACAAATCGCTCATTTACTAAACTGGGAAACAAATGCTAATCCTTTCTCAGGGCTTTCTTTTGAACATTTGTCATAATTTTCCGGAAGTTTCGTACACTCTAGTAATCAGGCAAATAAAAGAAGGTAAGTTGCTCCCTAGGAAGAAATTCTGTTTTGTTCCTAACTCCATCACGGACTAGCTATAAGGCTTTTGATGCAAAGTGATTAACCTCACCATGGGTTTTAAGTCGTGTCTCCATCAAAGTACATAATATGTCTTTCCTTCCTCAGGGGAGTGGTTTGAGACCTAACTGAGGTTTACAAAACAATTTCAGTTCCTCAGATACAATTTGATATACAGTTGAATCCCCCTTTCATCTTGCAACTACTAACGGGCTTTCAAATTCTCTTTGGTAGTCCATAGGGAAACTGTGATTAGGATCCGTATTTTCATAAACATGTCATTAAAGCAGCTCTATTGTAAATAGTGGATTTACTTAAGAGACTTGGAATGGTAGGAAATAGGAAAGAATATTTGCAGAAGAAAAATATACTTGTTTATGCAAACATGTCTGTGTATGAATAAATATAGCTAAATAGTAAGGCAAAATTTCTGCAAGACATGCATTTGGGCATATCTTCCTAAATTTTAAAACAAACTAACAATAACAGAAGGTAATTTTACTCACCCAAATGCCACCCACTATACTGTTAGTCTCTGAGAGAGGAGGAGATACCTGTAAACAAATTTATGCATTGGCATCTGTTTAGATGGTAGGATATCTAGACACCTGTTATACAACTTGGAGATAGATT
The DNA here is from genome assembly GCA_004363605.1 of Indri indri. Lineage (NCBI taxonomy): Eukaryota > Metazoa > Chordata > Mammalia > Primates > Indriidae > Indri > Indri indri. The sequence continues at coordinate 29,536 of RJWJ010017221.1, forward strand.
GCTTTACTGATCATATGATTATTATGCAGCATTGTGTTTTATCAATATCTTCATGGCCACAATACTTTAAAGGGCAAGTAAAGAGGAAGGCAAGCTAACATATTATAATATACTCCATTAGCGTCTTCACATGCAGTATCTCTTCCATTATTAAGGCACTATGGATGATAGCTATTGTTTGTGTTCTTTAAAGTATGAGAAAACTGGTGCTCAGAGAAGATAAGTGATTTGTTCAAGGTTATGCAGTTAATACATTAAAGAGTGGAATTTAAACCCAAGTTTTCCAGTGTCAAATATTATCTACTGCTGCCTTTCAATATTAAAACACTAATAAGTGACTATGATAATCTACTTCTAATCAATGTAATACCTCATTGTAGAAGTGATTCATAAATTGCAAAGAAAGGGAAACTAAACATTCTGTGTTCACAAAGAGAACCCCAATTCTTAATTGCACATGGTTTTGTAAATATAGATCCCAGATTCCATGGCTAACCAACTAAATCAAATTCTCCAAATAAGCAACAAAGTTGATCCGATTCAGCATAACAAGCCCCATTCTGGAGACTGTTTGGGAATAATTGAAACCAAATGCATCCAAAGTCTCATTTAACTCCTACTACTGAAGTCCAAGGTGAAGTCACACTTCTGCTATTACTATTTAGATTTGTATAGCCCTTTATATATTTCCAAGCACATCAGCTCTCTCATGTGATCCTTGCAATAATCTTGTGAGGTGAGAAGAAGATGTATTATTACCTCGGCTTTATAGAGTTACAAGCTTTTAGAGCTAAAAGGGCCCTTAGAGATCACCTAGTTCAACCTCTTCATTTTACAGAAAAAGAATCTGGTAAAGCTTTTGACTTCTGAGCCTAAGGTTATAGAACTAGCTCTTGCAAAAAAAACAAGACCAGATGCCAAGCTATCGGTCTTTTAAAAGATGTAGGGATATCACTTGCCCCTGCAGTTATGGTTCAAAGAAAAATCATTCCACCAACAACCTGAATATTCTTCAAGACATGAAGTTAGGAGACTGAGCAAAACAAAACATAGTTCAGGTACTCTGATCCAAATTAATGCTGTCTAAAGAAGATCTACTTTCATTTTCTGGTGAGATGATATTTGCTTCCCTCACCTAGTCTCTGTTCAATCTAATAATATACCTTGTCTTGGTTGAATTATTTCTGTATCCTGGAGTCTCGCTTACTAATGCAGCCCCAAAGGTTCCTTCCAAGCAGATCTTGTGTGCTGCAGATTTTTAGAGTGAAGATTATTAGGGCATCAAAGGAAGACAACAATCTAAGAAAAAAAAAAATCATACTTTCATGTGTTCCGATGTACCCTGAAACTTGTTCTGGTCTCTTCTGCTAAGAAACCCAAACAGAAACAATACCATATTTCAAATGGAGGTATATGCATGACTGACTCCTGCATTCTTCAAAAACAGAGAAAAACAAAAGCATCTCACTTGCCCAAATTAAGGAGCTTAGTGAATTTTTACTCATTCTTCTATTTTGTATAATGGTATTCTGGCTTTCCTCCCCAAAATTATCTCATTGTGTCTGAGCAGGGAATACCTTATTTTTCACTTGGTTGTGTAGTCCCCCTAAATTACAGAAGGCATATAATCACTTTTCTGGAATAGAAAGTGATAATAAATGACACTAGCAGTCATGGTTGGTACTCCTAGTATTGAATGCGTAATATCTTGCCAGGCACTATGGGAACTGGTTTACATATGTTATCTCATTTGTTCTCTATAATAACCCCCTAATTTTTCAGGGGAAGAAACTGTGAAGGAAACTATGCATTTTACTTCTCTAAATCCCAATTAGTTTTCTGTTATTTGTCCCCATATTACTTCCTAACCATCTACTTGTCCTGTACGCACCAGCCAAACTAAGCTTTTCTCAGTAATTTGGAAACGGCAATTCCCTTATCTGAGGGTGGGTGAGGAAATCTTGCATGAGAGAGCGAGATATTTGGAGTCACAGAGGTCTGGTTTCAAGTCCTGGCTGAACACAGTATTGGATCCATAAATTGAAACAGCTGGTTAACCTGTTTGATGACTTTCCTGAGTCTCATTTGCCTTTGTGTATAAGGATATTTAACTCACGGAGTTATTATATATTAAAGAAGCCATGAAAGAAAAATGGCTAGTTTTTTATATACATGTTAGTTTCCTCTCATGGGAACCCATTGATATCGACCTCAGATGAGCAGATGGCCAGAGAACGGATCCTTCCAAGAGTCCTACAGCTGGGCTACTTCTCTTCATTGTGTAATTCCATCTCGTGGCTACACAGGGCATTCAGTCAGATCTCAACCAGCCCTTTAAATGGTATAAGCCACTGTTCTCCAGGCAAATCTTCCTTTCATCTTTCTCCAAATCATCATGTTCTAAACAGTTTATGTCTTGCACATACAACAGCATTCCTTCTTGGAGATCAGAATTGTATTTTTTCTTATTTTGTTCCCTGCCCCTCTTGCCACCTCCTTCTTTAATATGAGACCAAAGGCAGCTAATGTTAGAAGAGGGGCTGCCTCATTCTCATAATCTGGTAAAGAAATACAGATTAATATTTTTGTATTTAATGACCTAAAGGAGACATAGCAGAATTCTGAGGCACCAATGCAAGAAAGGAGAGGGCTAAGGCCAAGATCCTTGCAGAAAGAGAGTTCTTCCCTTTCTCCTATGAAACAAGCTCTGGTATCAGTTTGAAATCAGGAGACCAATTGATCTTACAGAGGGGGAAAAGGACTGACAGCGGGTCAGCCTCATACTTATTTCCCCATTGATGAACTCTGCTGGGGACTTTTCATTTATTCGCTTACCTAGAAGCCATGGACCTTGGAAACTGGGGCATGACTGGCCTTATACATGGGAAGGTCTCACGGGGGAAGAAATCTGGGTAGAAATGCCTGAGTTGGGGCTGACGTAGGCTTGTGTGAGGACTTGTCCGGAGCCTGAATCTATATAGCAAAGACACTATTTTTGCATAGGTTGCATGTCTATTTGGAAATGCATTGTTATGGCACTACTGGTGATTAAAGAGGGGATTAACCCTCCTCCAACCACCTCCTCTCCTTGGAATTGCCACTAGGCTTGGATCCATGCTCTGGGGATGTAATTGGGGTGGGCCTGTTGAACAGATCCTGAGCACAGAGAAATTAATTTTTCCTCTCTTAGGCTACCTGTCTATGAATAGTGCCTATCTTATCTTTCCACATGGATCATAACCATGACTTATACTCTTAAGTCTCCATTTATAGGCCCACTTCCCCGCTTATATATATACTCCTGCTACTTTTCGCATACATCTGTAGCATGATTCCTAACACAATGCCCTGTCATTTTATGTTTGTCTGCCATGCTCACTAGATGGATTTCGAGCTCCTTGAAAGCAAAAACTCTGTTATCGATATATCTGTGTATCCCAAATCTAGCCCAAAGCCTGATCCATAGTTGATGCTCAGAAATGACATTATTTAAGATAATGAACAAATGAATATGACTGCTACAAAGGAAACTATGGTATTATTGTCAGCAGTTAGCTAGAAATAGACCCAGATTTGGAGTTAGCAAAATCAGATGGCCCAGCAGATTGGTGTGGGGAGCTCAATGAGAATAACAGATTTCACTGGAAAAGAAAGAGGGAGAAAAGAGGATGGCAAAACAAAGCAAAAAGAAACCAAACCAGGAGACTCAATCTCTGACAGCAGAAATAGAACAGTGAAGATAACAGACTGACACGATTATGAGTGAACACAGGGAAACAATTCAGACCCTAAA